>JASANE010028920.1:0-15904 GCA_030248225.1 Trileptium ribeirensis | reverse complement strand
GTATTACTTCGTTCAGTTACCTGTTAGAAGTAAAGCATCGATTACGAGAATTAATCTGAAGTTTAATAGCAAAACTCATGGTAAATGAAACTTTCTTATGTATACATAGCGATGTGACCTTATTAAAACTACAACAATGAGACTAGGCTTCATATTTATAATGTTTTTCTTTGCACAGCATGGCTAGCGGGCAACCAGTTTCGAAAAAATGAACGTTTTTTTAAAAACATTGTTCAAATGCCGTGGTTTTTTGCTGTTTTTTTCAAGTATCCAGCGTTTTAAGTCGCCCACATTTCTATCAAATATATAAAAAATCGACAATTTTCAGAAAAATTGGTAAAAGCGTGTGCTTTAATGGGTGCGCTTTAACGTCGTCTCCGCACCGTGCAAGCTTACAGTGGCTTTTGATAATCGCAGGTTACGTTGAATTAAACCCAGGCCCAATTGATTTCCAACAATATCTAAAAGCTAACCTAGTGAAGGTCCTAAAGCTTTTGCATGAGGGTGACCAAAATTACAATCTGTCAGCTACTGCAGCGAAAAAGGAACTTATGACTCAAACGCATTTGGTGAACAACTTGTTGACAGTATATTAGCGTCAGTAAAGCCGAGCAGATCACCAAACGCGGATATTAGCCAAAATCAAATTACTGTTGATGTAGGTAGAACAGTAAAACTACCGGATTTTTACGAATCCGACACAAAGCGATGGTTCGAAACTGTAGAACAGATGCTCACCGGAACCACGGAAACTGTCCGTAAAAATAGCCTATTACGAGTTGTCCCAGTCTCTGCGCTCCAGGAATGCGGCTCAAATCTGTCCCTAACATTCGAGCAAATAAAAAATCAGATCATTAAGCATTTCGATGATACAGAAGAACAAACGCTGCGCAGTATTTTCTCAATCGACCAAACTGTCAATCGGAGTCATCACGGCGCTGAGACATTTGAAGCAGCTCGGTCCAAATAGCGAGAAGCTCGTGAAATTTCGTTTTATGCAAATGCTTCCGACGGAAATAATGGTAGTTCTAGCAACATTGAGCGATGATGCGTCGCTCGATAGGAATGCAGAAGCGGCAGATAAAATGATCGATCAAATACCACATTCTTGTAAAACGGAAACAGAAGCCCTCGTGCGTGCAATTCCATTATATTCGAGAGGGAGTTTTGAAGACTTAAAACAGCAAGTAATTTAGCTGACCGCAGCCGTTCGCGCTATTACAACAGAATATCGGAACAGCCGAAACAGAGACCGGAATAACAACAAAAATTTTAGTGGATATGGTCGATATCGAAGCCAATCAAACAATAGGCGATCGTTCAGTAGTAGGCGAGATTATCAGAATTATGATCAAGACGGGAAATGATGTTACTACCATTTCGCATTTGATAAACACGCAAAGAAATACGATAAGCCCTGTGCCTGGAAAGCGACACTGCCGGAAAACAGAAATTCTCCGGCGGCGGCGCGGCAACTGTCGGAGTAAACACTATACGTGTTGCCGTGAGTTCTATAGGGCACTTCATTGCAGATGCGGGGAGCGATTGCAACTTACTACCCAAAACCTGGCACACCTCGGCACAAGTGTAAACATTTGTTAATTATCCAAACCTCACTGCTGCAAATAAGTCAGAGATAAAGACATACGGACTTCGAAAGCTGGATTTCAAGCTAAATTGTTTAAATATTCTTGGAAATTTTTAATAGCCGTTGTAACTAGCCCTATATTAGGCCGCGACTTCTTAAGATATCACCGCCTTATGGTAGACTGTTGCAATAAAAAACTTTTGTATGCTAGAACATAGGAACCAGTGGCTGGAGGAAGAACATTTTTAAAAGTATTCAGCACCCAGAAAACATAAATATTGGCCCTTCGATGAATTATGAATTTTGTTGAACATAAGGGATAGGATGCAGTGGGGGAGGAAGAACATTTTTAAAAGTATTCAGCACCCAGGAATCATAAATATTGGCCCTTCAATGAATTATGAACTTTGTTGAACATATAGGGTAGGATACAGTGGGGGAAAAAGAACATTTTTAAAAGTATTCAGCCCCCAGAAAACATAAATATTGGACATTTAATGAATTATGAACTTTATTGAACATAAGGGGTAGGATGTAGTGGGGGAGGAAGAACATTATATGGTGTACTATCGTACGCATTTATTCAAACTGTATTAGAAACGGAGCGAGAGAAACGAGCGCAGTTTCAGCCTATAGTTTCGCTAGCAGCAAAATCCTAAAGAAATTTTTTGTGGAAATCATAATTCATCACCGAATGGATGGATCTTCACAAATGTTTTATTTGATTACAAATTCAGTCCAGTTACGACCGTGTTGTCCGGGTCAAAATAGGCCGCAATGGAGTCAAGGGTGACAATTTTGGAAATTTGGCCAGCCATGTATATATCTTTCGTGATCTATATCTCAACATAGAGGTTCAGTGTCGAAAAATAAGCTCGTCAAAAGCTACAACTTTGCTGTACATAATTTCTTTGAGTCCATATAGGTATCTCGACCTATTTTCACATAACATCATTTTTGTTTTGCAATATATACCATTCTTATATACTTAATACAACATTTTTTGCTGTCGGAGACCTATAACCGCTGTACAACGTCGTTCCTGATAGATATAGGGTGTTTTAGGATCTGCCGACATATTCTCACCGAAGACTTTTTGCTTTTGGGGCATGTTATTCCGGGTTGAAAGCGTCATATTATTCTTATACAGGTTTTCAAGCTCGCTGAGTGCGATAGTAATTCTGTCTGAGACCTGCTGTTACTGTATCGTATCCTTCCATGGGAATATGAAGCGTCTTAGGGACTGCCGACTTGTTCTCATAGGACACTTTTTAACTTTTGTGTCATGTTATTGCGAGGTACTAGTACGCCACAACTGTGTCAAGGTAATTAGTTATGCAGAAGACCTCTAAGTGTATACAATGGGTCCTTGTGTTGACGACCTCGCGCAAAAACTTAACTGTTACCTTCACCTTGCTGTTGCTTCTAACTGTATCAAACGGAATAATCTGTCAATCTCAAAACCTAAATAGTGGATAACTATGCTGAGACTAAATTTGCCGCACACAAAACTTCGCAACCAAGTCAGTATAGACAGAGCTACTACCACTAAACCGCAACCCGAAGACACTTGAAGTGTTGACGCCATGCTATGCTTTGAGCCTCACTGCAAGAAGATTGCTTCACGCATCAACAAGCAAAACTCGATCCTGCAAACATTAGCCAGCAATGACTAGGGCAGCGACAAAGTGACGGTGATGCTGACATATCGAACTATCAGCAGATTGCTTATCATTTGCCATTATCAAACGTGGACGCCAATTGCAAAGCCGGACAATCAAAGTCTGACTCAGATGCCGCACTAAGAGCGGCTACTAGCTGTCACTCGATGGCAACCGCTAATGACATCCATCGTGAAGCCTTAGAAACACCGGTAAGACAAAAATACAGAGCTAATGTCACAACTTGAATTCATCTGCCATAAGCAAACAAATGCTTGCCAAGAACTCAACAGAGGCACCCTGAAACAACTGTATTCGAACACCACCAACTCGAACATGTTGGATAGAAATACCGAAAAAGAAACATGCTGGATCAAAATGGTCCAATCTCGTCAACGGATATGAAAAATGAATTCAAGGTGCTGCACGCGTAGCGCTAGACACTGAAGAAGAAACGTTATATTGAAAAAGAACATATCTGGCTCGGTTGAGACAGTTCAACCGAAGATATATGTCCTGCCTGCGTAAAAGTGAACACCACCCAACACCAGCTTCATTGCCGTGAGTGATCGACAGAAATAAATGTTGAGTCAGCACAGAATATACCTAGTGGCAGCAGCCAACTTCCGTACGCTGCCGAATGGTGGATCTACGGGGACTAGAATTTTGATCATCACAAACACCAGGGAAATTATGACGAACATGGGGAGTTGAAAATGTGGGGATCGCTCCAAATGTGGACAGTTTAGTATTATAAAAGTGACATTAACAAATTATTTCGTCAATAATGATATTAGAATGAATCAGTCAATGTCATATTCATAAATACAAAACGCAAACGATATATCAACACCTGGTGCTCACATGAAGGACTTGATTCCCCGGAAACTAATCCCAGACACTTAAGTACCCCGATCCTTATATAAGTACTTAAAAACCGATTCGCCCATAGCTAATACGTAGTAGCACAAAGAAAAACAACGACATAATTATTTGCCTAACTCCAATCGCGTAAATGTCGTAAAACTAGCTATGCTTCCAATCTGATCGAATAAGCCTTGGTGATTGTTTGGGAATGTAATGTAAGAAGTGGTGACAACACTAACGTAATCATTTGAAATAGTCAATATGAATATAAAAATGAATAACAAGCGCTTAAAATAACACATTTCAAAACAGCGAATAAACGCATAGATTTCCATTACCACGTGTATATAGTGTTCACCGAAAAACAGTAGTGTTAGGAAGCATTCATACATACCTTCAGTTCACAATCTTCGTTGACAGCAATATTTCCTGGCTTCAAGTCCTAAAAATGATAACAAAACTGTTCTACGAAATGATTCTCATGCATCTCCTGCAAAATACAATTAAGTCGCGTAATCAATGTTGTTTGTATACACTGTCTTATTCTTCAAATAATCTATAATAGTCTAAATCTATATCTGTCATTCATGTATTATAGCGTTTATTAAGCTTAACAATATATCGAAATAGCAATGGACATTCGGCCTAGACTACGAATCAAACCATTCCCCCAATACTATAATACGCCAAAATAACTGTGTAACACGTGCAAACATTTACAGCCGGCTTCAATCTTTACTTCAGTATATTTTTCAAACATTTTTCAGTATGAGACAAATAAACATATGCAAAACAGGCATTTGATATTTTATTGAAAGACCAAAAATGTTCTTTTTCTCATTACATGCACTAAATGCAACGTACAATAATGTTGGAGAAACGCCTAGATCGCTTAGAGAACAATATTTCGAGAACACAAGAATTCAATACACAGACATGATAAGAAACATAGCAAGACTTTAATACATCATTTCAACTGTGGCTCCTGCCGGGTACATAATTTGCAAATCCAAATCGTCGAAGAGAGTGACGACAGCGAAAATTTCAAATGAGCTAACTGTAGAAGATCCAGAGAAAATTACCGGATAGCGCGTTTTAGAACTAAATATCCTTTTGGATTGAATGATAAATTTTCAGAAACAGACGAAAACAAGTCGAATTTTTCCAATATGAAATATTTCATGCCAAAACAAGAAAAAGACTTGGATGTAGCCACTATACATAACACATCTAAAAATAACTGCTGATATTTACAATATATGCAGTGGACACAACAAATTTTTCTGCAAAAATGTTACAAAACTCAATTGAACTGCGACAGAGATATCATTAGTACACCAGTCAATACACTTGTGAACCAGGATTATAGCATACTAAAGAAATTGTCTTTGACGTAATTGACCCACCATTGGTGAACATAAGCGCAAAGTAATACACAAAAAGCCAAAAAGTAGCATATGGTTATACATTTCAGATATAAAATACTGTATGATGTTCGGTCAAATAAATTATTAAGCGCACTTTATACACATATATATATATATTTATATTTATTTATATATATATATATGTTTGGCCCTCCGATATTAGAACTGACCCACAATTAAGTAAACTCCTCAAATCTTCAGTTGCATTTAAATAAAATGAAGCCGGTCAGTTACAAAATTTTTAACTATAGGCAAACAATGAATCTATTTTTAAAAGTTCACAGAGTCATGTCATTTTAAATTTAGACAGTTTATACACAATCTTCATGAACACGTCAACATTGTAGATGACCAGCATTTGCGAAAACTATTAGAAGCGGGTCCCAAAATTTGTTTCGATGATTCACTGAAAATTGATAAAATTCTTAGTAATTTTCAAAATGTCGTTTCTAGATATTTGGATACAGTTAAATTAAAGACCAGTATACAGCCATATTTGATGGAGATGTGGTCGCCTAAGTTAGTTGTGAAATTCAGTAAAGCCTTCTTTACGTCAAAAGATTTTTGATAGGAGAACACCAACCAGTTTTGTAAACTTACACACCAACACGTGCTCAGTAGATTTGAAGGACAGATATATAATTAATATCACTGATAATGCTAGTCAAACATATTCTTTTACTTACAATGAAAATTTCTACAGAACGGAAAATACGATGATCAGCGGGGTAATTATAATTTTAGTTGCGCATTAGCTGTAGGAATACAGACAAATAAAAAATTTTGTTAAGAGTTCATGATAATGAGCGAGTAAGCTTAAGGTGACCCCACCAACTATCCATGTAATTTTGCATATAAGTCCTTTTTATTGGGGCGCTTTTTGTCAGATGAACTTCGGCGCAAAACTGTTCGCGAACACACTGTTCTGCGATTGAAATATAGCCACTTTGTGTCTTCGAAAATTCTAGTAAAAATACCCGGATTTTTAAAGACGAACATTGTCAAATTTGAATTACACTGGTTTTGTTGCGAACACAAGAACTTAACTATGATCTGTTTGCTTGCGACGTCACTTTCGCATTACATTTATTCGCGAACATTGAATAATGCAAATTTAAATGATAGGACATGGAGGAACCGAATTTCTGCAAATTAAAAAAGCCTACATTCTGTTCCAACACAATATATTATTTTTGGCACTCGAATTAGATTTTGCCAATTATTTTCAGTTAACGAAAAATTGAATTAAATCGAGCCATTTTTTCGTAACAAGGGTTTGCGATCCGATATCGGTTATTACAAAATAGGATGGCTGGTAGTGTCACCTTAACTTAACACTCGCATAAATTTATCGTTTTTTCCGATTTGCTAGCGATTTACTGTTTATGACATGAAATTTACCATTTTTCCGTATGTCGATCAATTTCCCGCATTCCCAAGTTTGTGGCACCCCTATATAAAAGTCCTCTGCTTTGACCAATCACGTGACGTGCACTGTAGTGCAGTAATAACAAACAACCTGTGTAGCATATCAACAGTGTTCCGAGAAATGGCGGGAGGATATTTGACGGCCCCGTCCCTATTTCAGGCTTACATTCATATATATCAGGGAGTAACCGGAATTCCGGTTCCGGTTCCGGCAAAGGGCAAAAACCATACCGGAACCGGAATTCCGGTTTAAAAATTTTGCTTGAAATTTTCCACGTTTTTGCTTCATCTGTGATCCAAACATATGTAATATATATTATACAATGATCAAGCTCCAATACAACCAAGCAAAAGAAAAGATTAACTAAGCAATATGCCGTTTGAAACGTAAGTAGTGCACATAATTTCAGTTGGAATTTTTCATAATAACCTGCAAGAGTTTGTTAGCAAATCAAAGCCACGTCGATGCTTGTAGCAGCTATTTTACACATCCAGAAGTCTGTGGGGTACGTTTCAATTAAACTGGTCCAACTCGGTAACAGAGTATGGCTTACGCAGAAGTACTTATGGTATGCTTGGCTAACATTAATTGCTTCAAGAACCAACCAATGCGCTTGTAAACTTGGTAAATCAGTCTAAATTGAAGTACACTAACGTTATCTCCAACGCAGCTAGAAACTGCTTTCTTGGCAAAGAACTGTATTTATTGAAACTGTGCGAGCAGCATCACAGTGTGTCTCATTTATAGCTTTCTGATTAGAAAGTTATCATCATTATCATCTAACTGACGGGCACTGTTTGTCCAACGCTAGCCTAAACAGTGTCTCTGACCACTGATCAGAAAATTACCTTCTATCTATTATTTTCTCCTAGAATCTTATAAACCAATAATTTCAAGTTTCCTACAGAAGAACATGTAACAAACGTATGTGTAGTAAAGGAAGGCGACTGGAGACAGAGCGAAAGTGTGTATTCTACGCTCCAAGCTTTGTAAGCATATTCAATTTGACGCAGTATACGCAATGGTGTATAGTGGAAGACATTTTTTGCTCTGGGTGTCCAAAAATCGACATATTTGATCGATAAATAAATATTATTAGCTTCCTCAGTCTCTTTAAAGTTTCAGAAAGGCAATAATACCACCGCAATACATTAAGTTTAATGTAAAAGTTATTTTTAATGTATTTTAAATCCACTATACCTTGATTTCTTCCTTCATCTGTTTTATTACATATAAATTTCGAAGACCAGGTTCCGGTTCCGGATCCGGTTTAAATGAACGGTTCCAGTTGCTGGTTCCGGTAAATTTCAGTTCCGGTTATTCCCTGATATATATATATTGATATATCAACCGGTATTTGTAATATATTGTACAAATTGTTTTTGGGCTTTAACACATTGTTCTAGCACTATATTAATTGGAGATAAGTTAAAAATTATTCAGCTGCGAATGAAGAGTCCAGCAATTTTAGTAATTTTTCAAACATTTTCACTCATGTTTTATACAGACTTGTATTCTGAAAAATAAGAAACTATACAGACATATAAATATGAATTATAAAATTTTATATATTTTATATAATATTATTTTATAAATAAAAGTTATCAGATAAAATAAATAATACTATAATTACAACCTTACCCGATGAATAATTCCAGCTGAATGAATGTACTGAAACATAAAATAAATATAGCTTAAATTATGGCATAATGTATAATTCTGAGTGTATTGAGCGAAACTAACGCAACAAAGAATTCTTGCAGCCGTGAAGGTAGTGAAATTTGATAATGCCCGTCATTGGGCTTTGTTACAGCGACACGCATAACTTAACTTTGGTTGGGCTTAGCTTGTTTGAATACTTGGAATCAATATTTGTATACCTTGGTTATCTGATCAGTTAGGCCGACTCCAACATCTTCACCCCCCCCAGTTACCGGGATAAATTTGCTCGGGTCGGGAATCGATAGAGCCAAAAATTCACATTATATACTTATTGTAACTCGACAACCGATGTAGATATCTGCGTCAAAATGGCTGCATGTTTTGCTACGGTGTTCATATGGGATGTAGGATTTGGGTCAAAACAGGTCCTAAAATAGACCCATGCGACCCAAGATACACGAAAATACAATATCTTAACAACCACTACATATATATGGGTCATAGGTGTCGAAGGTGGTAAGGGTATGAGAGTTATCCCCTAAGTGTCGAACACTTCCCCGAACAGCCCACCCCCCCAACTTCACCCATCCTTCCCCATGCCTCGCTGCGCGTCTTCGCAAAATTTTTTAGCAAAAAATTTGGGTATGATCGGCAACAATTTGGGTGAAATTGGTAAAAATTTCAGGGAAGGTAGGACTACCGCTACCCCTTGAGACCTCTCCCACCGCCCTTAAACCGACGGACGTTCGAGAGCTATGACATGTGTATTTTTGGCCCCATGTTGTAGTGAATTCAACCAATTTTCATTTAGTGCTTCTATTATTTACGCTACATTGTTCAGTCAAAAAGGTTTTCAAAATATGGAATCCAAAATACACTAAAATGTTAATATCACAGCAACCACTTAAGCTCGCTATATGGGTGTTTTGTCTTAGTTTGCAGAGTAATTTGATTAATTTTATCCTCGGCGTACTTGCATATTGTGAGAACAATAATCGGGTATATGTTCTCAACAATTCCAGCAAAACGGCTGATATTCGGTGGCCCGTTTATTAATTTAATACTCAATATAACTATGTACACCTCTGTAAATTACATATTCAACACTCAGGATTCACCATCTAGACGATAAGTCAAGTAACCAGACTAAAAATAAAGACAATTAAATTAATAGCAGTTTGTCTTATCGCCAAGATCGTGAAATGATAAGTGTTGGTAATTTGGAGAGACTATTTCGTTCGAAAAAGTATCCATTTATTGACCTCGCCGGTCCCGATTGGCGCATCGCTCCAAATTATATCAATGGACGCTGAACGCAGCCCAAAAGCGGCTTCAATTACGCAAGAATTTTGTTCCGGGTAAACAAATACCTTTTAGCACGGCTTATATACGATAAAACACACAAAAATCCGCACAACGTAAATATTACGATGAAAACAGTAGGAACATTTATTATAACACAAGACGACGAAACGTATTATTCATACCTTCAGACCACGCAATATTTGATAGACTAAAAACTGAACATGATCGTCAGTCAGTTTTTGAATTTTAAGGATATTGCTTAGGTCGGCGCCCATCAAAGCGGATACGAGATATCTGTAAAAATTAAAATTGGAAATTATTCATTATAAATAATGACAATTACACCGGCCTAGAGTTCTGCGACAATCAGCAGGCGCTAATTCTGGGTTTTTTTGGGTCCACGAGTGGGTCCAGACTCCAAATTTTCTACTCGGGCTCAAGCCGAACCCAGCATGATTTAGTTGTAAATTTTGTTTTAAACCACCATTTTGACAAAGTGATCTGTCAAAGTAACTCCAATACTTTTCGTTTTAGTCATAACAGCTAAAATTTTCCACGCTCCTATGTACATGATATACGTTTACACACACACGTATATATATAGGTACACGTGTTATTTATTATCGTTACAATTTGCTGCTCGTAATTACAATCGTTACAACTTTTTCCTGCTCCAGACCCAATCAGATCCAGTGTCCGTTTTGACAAGAACCCTGGCTGCTATGTATGTGTTACAAAATTCATTCCAACTAACTCAACCTCAGCGCCGTTTTTCTTAACCACAGATATTAATACTTACGGCATTAAATTCGCACAGATCACAATGTACAACAAGTATATACACGTGGATTAACTATAAGCCAGCATGACAGCTTCATGCTAGATTAAGATATATGTTCTGGGCAAAATCGTCGTTTTCGTAAACCACACTCCGTCCAATTAAAATAATAAAACGAAAAAACACTCGACCTCATGTGTGTGTATAAAATCACTCTGTAATTATTCTTATTATGGACGAATCATCGCCTGCGTTGATTGTAAAATTTCAGTTCCCCAATTATTATCTATCAACAGAACATCAAAAACAGAGTAATAGGAACGGCACCGTTTATCAAATTTGATGCATAGTCGCCAAAATAACGTTGCTTACTATTTTACCTTCGCCATTATTTTTCCTCAAATACACTCCTTAGAATTTCAAAATAGGACACGTCTTAAGTAGAAGGGACGAAGAAAATGTTAGTGGCACTTCAGGACCCGCTATAGATTTTAAGCACATATTGTAATCACAGAACTAGGTATTTCATCTATAAACGATCATAAAAACAAGAAAAATCTGAAATTTATTAATAAAACTCTATTAACCATTATAATATCAAGCGTCATTTTTATTTGTTTGTCTATACCGCTTGCCCATTTGTATGAACACAGCGCAAATGTAACTGCTTTCATCGTATTAAGAAACTTTGAAAACCCACAGATTCATTTTAGCATTCTAGGGCAGCCATAATAGCATGACACTATATAAATATGACGCCACAACAGTATAAATGCGCCGGACATGATGCAATCCGTTGCGATCGTGTGCCTGATTCGCCACAGTAACTTATATACTTTTAAAGCGGTCATATAATTATGCGTAAAACATTGTTCTCACCACTCCCCCCCCCGTTCTAAAGTTGATCATTACACAACCTAAAAGCTCAGGGGAATCGAGGCTAAATTTTATTATTTAAAACAATTCCCAAAACAGGGTTTACGCAAATATTATCTCACACACTACCTAAACTTGCATCTTGTCAGGAATTTGGGGAAACAGTATTGGCAAAATAGATGGCATCATGGCCGATGCGATTATTTGTGACAGCGGAAAAGCGTCATACTTTTGTCAAGAAGACATCATGAACTCGTTGTACAACTACATTGAAAAAATGCAGAAAATTTAACAAATTTGCTACCAAAAGCAACATTTCATGTCCTGCAGCCATAAAATGGTGTAACAACAGCTCCAAGTAGGTTGAAATTAGAAAACCAGCGTAGCTATCAGGTCAGATAACCCTACAGCCTATCATTCATTGCCAGCAATCAAGTAATGGACTTAGTTAAAATTTTGAAAGTTCCACTTTTTGTTTTTATAATATAAAAATTTTTAGAATGACTTATAATTCGAAAATGGCTGCTCTGACAAAAAATGCTGTATAATAAGCAAGGCTATATATTTCGATAAGACGGTCATGTGGTCGCTACTTTTTAAGTTGGCGCCCATCAGTAGAGTGAAAGAGCAAAATATTTCTCCCACCTGTGGTGGAGCGATATCGTTTTTTCTTTTCAGACCGACTTAAAGTCCTCTAGTTGCTTTAAAGGTAATTCAGTGAGAGCAATTTCAATCTAACAAAAAAGCTGAGTGTCAAAACTTTTTTCTTTCAAAGCCGAGTTATACGCCGCCAGACAAAAATATTTTTCCGTGCCGGCATCGTAAAGGTAAATACTGCTCATCCCGTTTCATTAACGTAGAAATAAGAGTTTAGAATGAAAGCGGCAACTTAAATAATTCAAGTCCCAATATAAGCTACATAAAAGACAATACCAGTTCTAGTTTCAAGTAATTAAATTTAACCAAGTATTATATACAATAACAACAACCACTTACACGTCTTGAATAGTGTCAGCAGATTCGTCTGGAGTGAAGACATCCAAGAGATCGATTACCTGCAATGCAAAAAAAATTAGTATAAACACCATCGAATCGCTAACTAAACGACAAAACTCCTTGACAATGCCCGCTACCAGGAACTGCACCGCTTTATAAACGGAGGTTAAGTATAAAATATGAAACTAGATTGTTTTAGAGTTATCGTTAGCAGATCCTGCAATGTCTCTAGATTGTGTTATGATTCTAGCGTATCTATAACGTTCTAAATTAGCAGATCCTGCAATGTCTCTAGATTGTGTTATGATTCTAGCGTATCTATAACGTTCTAAATCCCTCGTGTCTCTCAAATTATCCTTATGTCCACCCCTCATTTTTCCGAATCCCTCCACGTCCAAATAAAATGATGGTTCATTAAAGACCCTAAATTCATGTTTTCTGTATGCTAAATATTTTTAAACATTATTACTGTTTTAATGCTAATATGCTGTTTTATAGACTGATTTGTACGACGGTTAAAAATGCATAGAAATTTGAAAATACGAAGCCCCAATATACTATGTTGCTTAGGTTTCCCCCACGTTATAAGGATGGTTAGTTTTAGACAAACTAATCTGCAACATTGCAAAGAGGCTACAGTTGAGATAAGCAAAAAGAAACCGAAGATGTCGGATTGCATTCTGACCCAGGAGCCATATGTGCTAAATAGGAAACCGCGTATTTGGAATTCAGAATACGAAGTATTCTATGCTAATGCAGAGCGACCACGCTCTGCAATTTTTATGAAAAAGAGGATTAAGTGTGTTTTTATAAGTCGTTTCAGCGATGGTGACTGTGCAGTTGTTAAAATATGCAATGAGAACAGTGAGCTGTGGGTAGCGTCAGTGCACATGCCGTATGATGCTGACTCACCACCTAGTCGAATAGTTAGAGATTTAGTAAACGATTGCAGTAGTAACCAGATAAGATTGATTTTGGGATGTGATGTAAACGCTCATCACACATTGTGGGGCAGCACAAACTGTAACGACAGGAGAATAGATTTATTAGAATGTATAGCTAGTACTAATCTAGAAATAATTAATGTGGGTGATAAACCAACATTCATTACAAGAAGTATATCTTAGAGGATCGATGTGACTTCTTACTTATTTTGCGTTAGTGTTGGAAAGGTTATGAAACTGTAGAGTATTAGATGAGAATACTTTTTCGGATAATAGGGCGATAGAGTTTGAATATGTGGAAGAAATTGAAAATAAGATACAGATATATTCTTAAAGCGTCTCAGTTTTGAGGAGTTTCGAGATAATCTTCTCCAAAATACAGTGGGTGCCGATGCACAAGATACTATTTATAACTCAGAAGTGATGGATATGAATGTAATTAAATTCACCAGTGCAATGAATCAAGCAAAAGAAGAAGCGTGTTTATTGATGAACATAGGAAATAGAGGTTTGAATTGGTGGACGCAGAAACTTGGCCGGCTACGACAAAGATCAAGGAAACTATACAGATATGCTGTTAAGTTTGGTGGAGACAGTAATTGGGATATAAAGCTGCTCAAAAATTGTATAAAGATGAGATAAAGAAAGCAAAGAGTAGGTCATGGAAAGTGTTTTGTGAAAAAGTTGAAGGTGCTAATGCTAGCAGTCGTTTAGCGAATATTTGTATGCTGGGGCATAAAGCGGATGGAAGCATGACAGAGAATGAGGAAGAAACATTAGAGCTACTTTTACGCTCTCGTTTTCTGGATTCAACGAGAGATGACAATGAGGAGATTAATATATCCCAGAATATCAGGCCAAACAAGAGGGATGTTGCTATGGCTGAAGAATTAGTGAGCGTAGATAAACTAAGATGGGCAGCATCAAGTTTTGGTTCTTTAAGAGCCCAGGTGTTGATGGTATCATCCCAATATTATTGAAAATGGGCTTTGGTGAAATTAGCCACATCTTAATGAAAATAATTAAGGAAAGTATAGCTACAGGATATATACATAAAGTATGGAAAGAAGCACTAGTTTCGTTTATACCGAAACCAGGGAAGGTAATTATTTAGATCCGAAGAGCTTAGACCTATCTGTCTTACATCGTTTCTTTTGAAGACGGCGGAAAGACTGGTGGATAGGTATTTAAGGAGCATGTTTTGTGGTAGGATTCATGAAAATCAACATGCGTATCAAAAGGGGAAGAGCACTACTACAGCTCTTCATGGTTTAATAAGTAGATTAGAATGTGGGTTAAACCAAGGTAAGCATACGATTGCGGTATTTCTTGATATAGCTGGAGCTTTTAACAGAACAACACATGAAACTTTTCGACGTGCATTCGGAAAATTTGGAATTAATGAAACTATTAGCAAGTGGTTGAGTAATCTTGTTGGTATTAGGTGGGCTACATCGACAATGGGCACGTCATCAGTGAGATTCCGATTAAGACGAGGGATCCCACAGGGAGGAGTGTTATCACCCTTGTTGTGGACTTTAGTAATTGACGATTTGCTAAGAAATTTGAATAATAAGGACTTATATATACAGGCATATTTAAATGTTGTAGTATGCTCATCAGAGGGAAAGCTTGACATCAATGTTGAGGAATTTAGATGAATAGTTGATACTTCTTGGAAAATGGTGTACGGAGAGGGGTTTAAAAGAAATCCAGCTAAAGTAATGTAGTTCTTCCAAGAAGAAGATTCTCAAATCCAGATGTAAAGCTAAGCTATTTGACGATGTTTTACCTATAACTAATTTAGTCAAGTACCTTCGACTAGTGTTTGATAACGAATTATTATCGAGAGATCATATAGAACTTGCTGTGAAAAAAGGGGGTCACACTATTAGCATGTGAGAGGAATAATTGGAAAGACATGGGGAATTAAACCTAAGACTTTATGGTATATTTATAATAGCATCGTGCTTCCATCCGTCTGTTACGGTGCTGTAGTTTGGTGGCATAAATTCCAACTTAAAACATATGAAAGAAAGCTTGCGAAAGTATCCAGATTAGCTTGTATCATGATGACCGGTGCCATGAAATCGACACCGACGTTAGGAATAGAAGTTTTATTAAATGTTTTGCCACTAGATCTAGCGGTCATAGAAGAAGGCATAAAAGAGTTGCATAGGATTCAATGTATATGTCCGCATACACTTAATGTAATGCAAGGGTATCAATCTGATACAGAAATAATCAGGAATGAATTGCCTGTACTCACTTCTGGTGATCATAGGGCTTGATAGCGGATGATGTATGCCCGGACAGTTGTCCCTAGCTGTGATGGTTGCTAGATGAGACTTGGCGACTTAGAGAGGAGTCT
>JASANE010028919.1:0-10538 GCA_030248225.1 Trileptium ribeirensis | reverse complement strand
TTGTATGTATTTCGTTCAGTTACATATTGCTCATTAGGCAAAAATAACAAATCTCCTCTCTGGTCTATCATTTCTATAACCAGCTACGCCTTTGAAAGTACTTGGATTTCCAGAATATTTCATCCTTCAACCAATAACACAACACCGAAATCAAATCGCAGTGACTAATGATTTTAAGGAATTACAGGAATTGCTAAGCAATTCTAAAGAAATGGTGACATACAATTTTTTTCATAAATACCATCTATAATACAAAGCGATCGGCCGTACTCTATCTGTAATTTGATCTAGAACGTCAAACTACAATACAAAAAATTATATGGAATAATGCTAAATACATATACCAACATAAATACATATTCGTACTCGTATTCCTTTTCTACACAAGGTTAAGTCAAACTGTGAATTTATTTGAGCCAAGTTTTGAGTCAAAGATAACCTACGCCTAGAGTTAAAAGAGGGCCGAGTCAATAGTTAAAACTTTACTCAATGTTGTTACCATGTATGTGTATTTACTCAGCTGACACTCGTACCAAATGAGATCAGGCTATATTCAGACCAGGCTTAATAATATAAGTTGCGACCTATTAACATCATTTGCGTAAAGCCATTAAGAAGTGTATATAATGTCAGAAGTAATACCCATACCATAACAGTTAAACAGCTGGTGCTTATTAACGACATAGAGAATTGTGACATATGCCTGTATCCATTTCAACTAGGGATAGCGCAGGTTTTCCGCTGATGCTTATAACTTACGATGGTAAGTCTAAAATATATGATGCTCAGTTTGTCAACCAGCTCCAACTTACGATGGTAAGTCTAAAATATATGATGCTTAGTTTGTCAACCAGCTCCAGCGTTCTTAAATTAAATTTATAGCTATATATAGATGTCATTCCGACCGCCACGTTGCACTTCGTGTTGATTATATAATCCTGTATGGACCATACACCCCACTTTAGGTATAGCAGTTACTCAAACCATGGGGTAGCGAGAACTTCGTAATAATGTTTAGAAAACTAAAATCGAAAGTTGTCTAAATCCAAGGTGACGATTTTTGTATTGTTCACCTGCCACTTTGAGTTGTTATTGTGAATGACTACTTATATATACTGCGCATTATTGAGCTGAATTTGCGTTAAATTAAAGAGCACAGCTGCAATTATGGAACTTGTGTACCATTCGCAGACGAATTATAAGAAATTCCATTGTGAAAAACCCTTCAGCAGGTCACTATTTCGCACTTGATAATAGCAACAAAACAGCTTTGTATCCTTAATTTTCAGCGCGTCGATCCCATCTTGTCGGGCAAAGCACGCGTCCAAGAATACATATTGGTACAAAAAATTTATTTGGGCACACTATACTGCTATAGTTGTTAATTTTTCTGAATACAGTATGGTAGGCGATTTTCTTGGCTGCTGTACCTTGTCAATTTTCATTATGAACAAACTTTGTCGTCCAGTACACAACTAGCTTTGATAGAGCGAAAAACAGCTACTATATTAACAAAAAGCCTGGCGATAAGTACTAAGAAAAACAAAGCCCTACCGAGTAAATAAAAAAATTGCCTACTACATACATGTATGCTTTGTTTCTTTCTGTGTATCATCTATAATATTTGTATTATTCATTGTTTTCAGGTATGACCCTCATTAAGTAATCCCGGTTGAGCTTCGCTTGAGCGGCTTCTAACTTACAAGATAGTTCGAAGAGAGGGTCCATATCGAATTTTTTTCCAGGGAAGCCATACATCATGGATATATACATGGCCACCTTCTTTTGCCAAAATGGCACTTTTAGACTGCCAAATAGTGTTGCAGTAAGGCTGCTAACTAAAATTGCCAGATTTTGCCAAAATCGATTTGTGAGCTGGTAGCAAAATCGCAACGATCGGCAACAATGCTACTGGAGATCGGCATTGCCTCAGAAGAAAGCAGACCACCCCTGTTGGGTGTATCAAAAGAAAAGAAACAGGCTTGAAAACCCGCTTTACGTATATACTGGAATATAACGGCCCAAATACCAATTACATGTAAACAAGACAGCAAATAAATATGTAGGCGGACTCTGAATCAGGGGTCATGCTCAAATTTCCTGAAATTTTGTTGCGACACCGATGAACGCCTGATGTCCTTTAGTGCCTGTAATCAAGTGTTTTACTGTGTTGTAGTAAAACTCCCATACATTCTACGTAAAGTTCCATATAGTAAATACAGCTACAATTATACACCAGCCACCTAAAGCTACATAAAACCACAATCGGAACAGTGGAGCTCGGATATACGGATCAAGTCAGCACAGAATCGACCTGCTTTTGGAGTCAATTGTAATTAAAGACTTATCAATTATTACGTAGGCGCAAAGCGTGTGTGAGCTGCGGAGCTATGGACGACTGTAGCATTCAGAGATTGACTGCGATGATTGCGTGTCAGACGCCCTAATGGGTCCTAACACCGACCTCGGAAAAATGATATCGTCGAGATCGAATGTGTTTGGCTGAATAAAGTAGGCCATTACCGTATAAGTTAATCGTAACATCGTCGTGGCTCAGAATTCAGTTTTCGAGCGGTGTGCTGTAGGCAGAACCTATGGCCGCCACCAATGATATCCGGGAAATTTCGATCATATAACTGAGTGGAACGAGTTTTTTGTATCGCACAATGTCGTTGATGCTGGAGATTCTTTACGAACATCGCATGTTTCATCCTGTGGTTAGGCATGTGCTTAGGTTTTGGATTACGGGCATTACACGATCGAGCAAAACCGTCTCGTCGTTACCCATGCTCGCGGTGAAAACGCCTTTCTTAAATCCGGAACGCATTGTTTGGCCTTCTGCGACAAAATTAGAGGCTGTCGCGCGTTGTTTCGTTGCCGATTCAAAACTTTTGCGTCTTTCAAGTTTATTGATGTGCAGCTACTGCACACCATAGCCAGCATGGTAGCTATGTATGCACGAACCTGTTTGCTTAAATTGATCTTTGCAGTTGTTATAATCTGTGTACAATAATAATTGCAAACGCACTAATGTATGAAATGGTGGGAAGACACGCAAGTTTCCGCGCACCGATTATAAGATGTGCAAAAAATTGCTTGAAACTCGATACTGCTAATTTAGCCTTATTATATTTTAATAGCGCAAAAGTTGTAATATCGCAAATACCTACAGCAATTATGCGACAAGGTTTTTGCACTCGTCATTTAATCGTTGTTCGCAAAAGTGTTTCTGTATTTTAAATACATAAAATAGTGAAATTTTAAATAAATTGTTAGGCGCGCTGTTCACTTGTTTTGCGAGCTGATATTAAGGTTGCATATAACAGATCCGAAATTACTACATGTCCTGTTCACAATGGCCATAGCGATGTGGCAATGGTTTAATTCACATATGCGACAAATGTAGTTCAATGTAATACAAATGCCCAATGCTTCATACATGAAAAGGCAAAGTTACTCCAATGTTATAATTTTACGTGTGTCAATCGTTTGTAAATTTGCGACCATCCCAGTTAATGTACCCCATATATAGAGCCTTTTTGCACAAATTCCATTTTCGGCTTAAACGATAAATTCCACAAAAAAAGCTGCTTTGACTTTTATTGCAACATGAGCAATTCAGGCGTTATGTGACCCGCAAATTTCTTTTCTGCAATGTGTTAAATACATAATATGATTGCAATATTTGTACACGTAAGAAACACAGAAAACGTTCGAAAATTTGTGTGCTGATCGGTCTGCGTTATGAGGAAACTGTGAGCACAAGTGGTATTATTTGTACATGTGTTCAAGTTCCATTATCTTTTTACTATATTTCTTCGTATATATGATTGTAATATTTGTACACGTTAGAAACAAACGCAGAAAAGTTTCGAAAACTTGTGTGTCGATCGGTCTACGCTATCACGAAACTGCGCGTACTAGTGGTATTATTTGTTGAGGTACCAAAGTCTCATTATCCTCTTGTTATCCTTAATTATTATTATTAATTATTATTAAGTCAAAGCCTTTGCACTATTATTTAAAAGTTATTTTATTACGATCGCGAATGCAATAATCGTGCATTAGATGTTGCTATTGACCTCTAAGAAAGATTCGTATATTCGTAGCGGCCATACTGTCTATGGTGTGCGGTAGGTGCACACAAAGAATTGTGAACGACGCATTTGCTTTTGCTAGAAAGAGCGGAATATGCGTTTCTGAATATGCGTTTCTGAGTGCACACTGTTTCAATCACGCGGTGCCCTATCGTCGACCTTTTCTCGCACATCGTCGCAAATTGAATGAATGTTGTTAATCGTGATTATTTAGCGTTGTATAGCAAGGATTCTGGCAGGTGAATCCGAAAGCCCAGTGTAAGCTGTAGATGAAAATCCTGTGTTGTTGACGAAGCTTTGAATGCCATGAAGAAATAACAGAAGCATACGAACCATTTCACGCCTAACCACGGTCGATGAATTATGGTGGAAACGTTCGATGACACAATTTGGCCACAGTTGATATGTCTTTGTGCGCTGTCGTTTAATATCTTACTTCGCAATTGGGTCGCTCCATAAGGCAGATTCGAGTTGTTTTTTCCGTCCGGTGACAATGTCTTGAGGAACTCCAAAACGTCACATCTATACGTTGACTAGCGCGTAAGTCCCTTTTAGGTCCGTGCACTTGGGGTGTTTTTGTCAAGTCAGTTCTACATTATAAAAGCGATGAGAGTACACGAACAAAGATTTTTCCTCTATGTACGCGAGCAAAGATTTGTGATATAGCAACATCTGTTTGTAATCGCGTTTTTGGCGTATACTACAATACACACATAGATAACGAACATAGCTGCCGATTCAGCATGCCATTTGATGAACCCGAACAACCGTCCAAGATTAAGAAATGTGCGTGTACACAAATCCCGAGAAATGTGCGTGTTCGGGTTCGCCAAAATGCGAATGCCGATTGTAGAAATGTGAACACCAACGACGAATTTCGCCATTTTGACCAAAGAACAGTCCTAGCCTAAACTGGACTCACGCATAGCGCGTGGACAACCGCAACCACTCAATTGTCGGTAACGCACAACAGTTCGGGCCATCGAGAATACAGGCTTATTACCGTAACGATGTATCGTTTGCAGCCCTCGGCACCATCGGACTAACGATGTCGTCATGAATTGTGTGAAGCCCTTGTTTCGTCATGTTTTACTCGATTCGTGTGTTAGCCTTGCGACTGATTTTCGCAGCTTGGCGATCCACGCAAGTTTTTGCCATGCTGTGCATTTCGTGCTAATTTTGGCATGTAGCCTGCACGCGAAAAGTTACGGAACGGAAAATTAAGTCTTTTTATCGCACAGCCGGTGAGTCGTTAACGAATGTTTCTCTGATTGGCAGCGATGTCGATTTGAAAGATGCTTGCAAATCTTGATCGTCGAGATGATCATGTGCGGTTTCATCGATCGCTGGCGTACATTCAACTGCAGGTGCGTGCGAAACGTTGTCGGCGATAATGGTTTCGGCACCAGCAATATGTCAATCGTAATATCGAATTCGAAGATATATACAATAGCCATCGATATTGTTGATGGCTCGAATTCTTGAAGTTGAGTAACAGGCCGGTGAACTAAAGTCTTTGTATAGTAACTGGATAACGGATGAGCCGTAATGAAAACATGCTATAGTATGAGAAACATGACGACTGTGGAGCTACGGGTGATTATATCATCAGAAAATAGCCACTGAGGCCAGGGGCGTTCCGCACGGGTGCTTAGGGTTTGATAGATGGGGTACAGCGTAACCTTACCTGAGGCATATAAATTCGTAGTTCAGTTGTCAATTGTCTGTCATCCTTCACTGCGCTTTGCTACACGGGGGCACGATGTTCGCAGTTATGCAGGGAGTGTTGTAATTTTATGCGATAAAATTCTTGCCATCTTCGAATTTCGTCGTTACTGATAGATTTTGGCGGAATATAACATTTGGTTAAATTTCATAATTCAGTTTAAGTTGATATCTTGTTTCCGTTCAGTTCATCTCTATGCTATCAAATCATGATTGCTGCTCAGTTTCATCCTAAATTTATTGAGTGATCCGCATAAGTAAAATTCCGGACCAAACATAAGTGGATATACATATGCAAATGACATATGTATAGGCTTGTTTAATTTTAGCTTATACTAAACACAAATATGTTAGACAAATAATACAAGCAATTCATGGTCCGCCGCTGAATTTCACCTAAAGTTGATCGCCTTATAGTTCGACACCTTCAGCCTTTAAACTTGTATCCTAACTTGGATATTTTTCAATGTCATGCAGACGTAATTTTTCAGGTAATGTCATACAGCGGTTCTTGTTATACCTTTTCCTGGTGGCTGTTGGCCTTAGTTATATATCCAAGAATACCTCATGCGGCTATCAATATATATAAGAAATTTCGCTGTGACTATTATACGTAACAGGCTTTAAAACAAAATTTATTACCAACGTTGTATAAGGTTTTACATCTCATGAGATTTTAATATTCATACAAAATTATAATTAATAATCAAATTTGGCTTCGAAATATAAAAATAAGACTGCATAAGATAGACGTTGTTCAAAATAATATCGTATTCATATGAAGCATATGTATATATCTGTGTCAAGAACAACAAAAATAACAGTCTACAATGATGTAATTGAACCGGTCCACTACTATGGGAGCGGTACATGGTCTGTCAA
Source organism: Trileptium ribeirensis (assembly GCA_030248225.1). NCBI lineage: Eukaryota > Metazoa > Nematoda > Enoplea > Enoplida > Thoracostomopsidae > Trileptium > Trileptium ribeirensis. The sequence goes on along the minus strand of JASANE010028919.1, from coordinate 3,834 downwards.
ATACAGTAACCTCTATCAGCTGGACACCTTTACGAACTTTTGACGCCGACCCATCCTCCTGGTAACAATGTAAAACTGAACCATTAACGCTGAACTGTGCACAACGACACACCTTAATATCCTGCTACGGAACGGACTCAAGCAAGACCGTCTTAGCTTAGTCGGCCTCGTTGTACGCACGGAGAAACAGCGAATTTCGCGCAAACTGGTCACTGCCGTTCGCCCAACTACATGGAAGTGCCCTTGAGTAAAAATGTTTGAAACATCACACCGGAAAACTATTAAGTTGAGAACCGCTCTTCCGCCATGTCATGTAGCAACGACGGCGCCGAGACTCCATGGCAGAGATCGAACTTGCCACAACAAACCGAGATATGTGGCGACCTCTTGACGCCATGGAAGCGCCCTGAATCTGCAGGATGAGGTACTCAGGTGATATATTTTATATATAATACGATATATATATAGTATTAGTAATAGCTTTATTACAAAACGTTCAGGCATTGCAACGAATATCAGTTCCAAAATGCAATTAATCAGATCATAAATTAATCAGTAAAATAATCAGTGATACATCAGTAAATCATTTTAAGACATGCGCGCAAAGTGCTAGTGAGTGCATATACAAAAAAAGAAATGACCTGTGGTTCTTGGATGATTCGCTAAAATGAAGAAGAACTGTTAGAATTGTATTAATTGAAACACATGTTGCAATGTATAGGTAAAAATTCTGCTAACAAAAGGTTTGATAAAGGACCAGTTGGTAACCTAATATATCGACCCTAACATGGCAGGTCAAATCAGATTTCTTTATGGGGTTGCTAAATTGTAAAAAAGATTTTATGGCAACAACATTTCTAGGGAGAGAATTCCATATTATAGGGAAACGAAAAGTGAAACTATCTTTTACTGATTACAGCGTGGTAAAAACAGCCAGTTTTTATTGATGAGATCGAGGACCGACATATTTATCATAGCTAAAAAATTCTGAAACGGTACATCTACTAAAGAGAGTAGGAGTTTATATCCTAAAAATATATCAGCTAAAATACGTCTATATTCTAGGCTTTTTAGTGTCTAGTATTTCGTGATATGCTGGACACGACAGACCAGGTATACGTTTTGTGAATCTTCTCTGCACAGCTTCCACAGCGTCGATGTCCTTTAACAGCTGAGAGACCAAATTTGTGAACCGCCCTCCAAAACTGGGCGTACAAACATTTGTACATGTTCAAAGAAACTCGCGGTCTCGACATTTGAAGGTGCGAAAAATGTTTGAGACCATGAAATGGCCTTTTTTAGCAACGGAAAAGCAGTGGTCAGAAAATTTCTGGTTACTAGAAAGCTTTATACCTAGATTATTTACAAGATCAATTACTTGTAAATCTATATCGCCAAGGCTGTACACAGGCAAGGTCCTATGCTTCAAGACAAAAATGAATATATTACATTTAGTCAGAGCGATAAATAGCTGTCGCGTTTCGGCCCAACTATAAACTGTATTTAAATCAAGCTGTAGCAAATCTGATTTAGTTTGATAGTAATCGACTGCAGAGAAAATTTTGGCGTCATCTGCATACAAAGGTACAGAAGCGAACGCTTTGGCAAAGTCAATATAACAGCAATGAACACTTTTTTGACTCGATCTGGCTTTGAACCACTGAGTTGTAGTTGAGAGGATGTTTTTAATTGTTGATCGTTTTGGCAGAAAACCATGTTGTTGATTTCTTATCAAGTTATTTGGAGTAAGATAACCAAGTAGCTTATCCTTAACAATACGTTCAAGTATCTTGCATGCAACGGAGGTGAGACTAATTGGGCGATAATTTAGTGGATCTGAGTTATCTCCTTTTCGCCTATATATGGGAATGACTCTGGCTTGCAGCCAATGCGGTGGGAGAATACCGTCGGGAAAGGACACGTTAAAAATGCTGAGTAGTGGATAAGCGATGAATTTTGCGGTGCGGCTAAGAACGGCACTTGGTGATTGGTCTGGGACAAATGACGACTTTTTGGGAAGTTTTCGGACAATTCTATAAACTGTGTCAACAGAAAAATCAATGTCAGAAATAGTTTTTCGGTTTGCTAGTCAAAATTTGGGATTTTTCTATTATCGACAGTGAAAACAGACAAGAATTGATTTTGTAAAGCATTGCATTATTCATGTTCCTGGACGACTAAGCCGTGTTCCAGCATTTAAAGGTGTAATTACATTGGATGATATATTTTTCTAGCGAACATAATAGAAAAACTTCGAAACGTCGTTGGTCTTTAGGACATTTTCCTCTTTGATTCTGATTTCATATGTGGCAAGACATTTGGCTTATCGAGTAGCTTTTTTGTATTCATTGATATCAATGAGAGATCGGGTAGGTTTATAGCGACGCCAGGAGGATAGCTTTAATTTATATCATTTTCTTAGCTGTATACTGTGTAGGGTTCGGCCGGATTTACGTTTTGCTTTGGGAACTTATTTATCAATGACATATAACATTATATGGACAAACGTTTTCCACATTTCGTGGACAGTATCACACGAAATGAAGAGGCCGTCCCAGTCCATCATTTCAAGAAAAATGTTCATTTCGATATAGTTTGCAGATTTGTAGTCGAGTAAAAGTGTTCAGTGTTAGTATACTTCAAGTTGGTAACATTTTGAATAAAACTTAGTTTGTTGTGATCACTTGTATAGAACGGTATACCGACATTTAAGTGTGATTTTAAGTTTTCATCAGTTATAAATACCAAATCAAGGATGTTCTCACGTCTAGTTGGATGAACTACATGCTGATGTAAGCCCAGGAATTCGAAAGTTTCGGCAAACATACTCGTTTTGGTGTGTAATTTGTTGGAACAGTACAACGGCAAATTGAAATTGCCCAAAACTACAATATCCGTGTTATTGCCATAATTTTCAAGCTCATTTACGAGAAGAGCATCAGCATCTTCGGAAGTCATGGTAGACCGGTAGACTAGCAGCATTTTCATGGATTTACCTTTGAGATGTAGTTTAACACATACCGTTTTAATTGAGCCATGATAGGAGTTACTTTTACTTGACACAAGGGAAACATGAACATCATTTTTTTCAAAAATTACACAGCCGCCATGCTGCTGTATTATTCTGTCGGACCTGAAGCATTTATAATTTTTAAACCAAAAACAGAGTATGGAAAGCTATCCATAAACCAGCTTTCGGTCACAAAGACTATGTCAGGGTTATCATTTTGCATTTCTATAGCTAAATCGTCAATTTTGTTAACGAGACATTGTGCATTAAAAAAGAGATAGTTAAGAGAAAGGCGGTCGGACGTTTGCTTGACCTGACAATTTTTACTGTCGGTGCCACCTGCTAACCTTCCGGGTGACGTGAAGATTCAAAAGGGAAGATTCAAAAAGGGATGATATATATAGCCCTCGTAGCTCAATTGGTACAGCTTGTGACTTCCAGCCGTTACATCGTTTGCTCGAATATGAACCAGGGTGCGTTATCCTTGAATCCAATCGGGGCCGGTAAATTGAGCAATATTTGAGCGGAAAAGACCGATTTCGAGGACGCCACCACTGGTTACAGTTATCAGTCTGGACCTCGTACAGCTTGGAAAGTTGGGGAAGCGCCCATATGTATGCACATAGGTAAAAGGTTACATTAGCTAAGTTGTAAAATTGCATGACTGAATAACGTAGAATAATAGAAATAAAAAGTTAATATAGGCTACGGAGCGAAGAATCCGAAGCGGGCAGCTGAACACCAGCACTCTGACATATAATCTGCAAAAATCTGGTGTCCATCAGCTAAGACATGTACACATTAAGTACGGTAGTTGCCATTGG
>JASANE010028918.1:0-10417 GCA_030248225.1 Trileptium ribeirensis | reverse complement strand
GTGGTCTTCGTTCAGTTCGTGCTGCTGTGAAAGATCAATGTCACATGTCCATTTCCACCTTTTAAAATCCTGGGAGTTTCGTGACCGAAAACCCGTTGCCACCCCATCTTTGGGGCCGAGCATATACTTCTAGAAAAAACATAGTCGCACATCCGGGTAAATTGTAAACATAGACACTTCTATGTATAGGACTGTAATACTATTTGCTAGCGTATTTTTCCAGTTTTAGTTGGCAGTTTCATCACGGATTCGGATGCAGCGGCCACATAAAAATTCAAATTTTCAAGGCAGCTAAACTGGTTTCTCGCAGGAGAGTGTGAAACAATGCGATCGTGGCTTTATCTGACTCACTACATGTAATCGCCAGTAATAGGTCAAGTAAAAAAATTTGTGTTTACCTAAATCCTCTGGGTCCCTTGAAGTCTTGTAGTGCTGATGTGATAGGAGTTAAGGAAGAAGACACATTATGTATGCCACGAAACATGTCATAAGTTTATTAGAAAGCGCAGAAAACAGCGCATAACCAAGTTAACGATGGACGAATATTTTCCAGTGAAGCGGGTTCAGTTATGGTCCACCTGGGTTGGTCTTTTGTCAAGACAGTTCACAATCGTTAAAGCGATGAACGCGAACAAATCACGATTTTCCCTTATGTACGCGTACACCATTTGCGATGCATATTTGTCACTATTTTGCGATTGAGCATCGAATTTTGTTGATCGCGTACAAATGAAAGCGCGATTGCCAATATCAGGCTTCGTGGGCCTGAAAAAATTCGTTTAGCCCGCGGGTACGGTCTAATGGCGATGGAAAATCATTCAAGGTTGCACACTCACACCTCTGAGAGCACTTATTATTATTATTACTTATTATTAACAGCACATCATAACCCCATGAAGATATGTTTATGTTCATCCCTGGTTTGGAGCAGCAGTTGAAATGTCTGCCAACACTAGGATTTTCTCTTTTCGATGACAAAAATGTCTTAGGTTTGACTTCAATACTTTGGATTTTGTGTGCGCGGTATTCATGTTGGGAATGCTTAATATTATTATATTTTAATTACTAATCGAGTGCGTATAAACAAAGTTACATTAATACAACTTAGTATATATACAACCCACATAAGATTTCTTTAAACTCTGCATAATTAGCGTACGTCACAGACCTGTCGGAAATTTCTGATTAGTGAAATTGACCTCACAAAGGGCAAATTTTCAGAATATCATTTTAGATTTTCAGAATAATCCTGAGTTATTGAGGGACCCTGTGATGCGGGGCGAGGCAGACGCATCAAGCACTTGACCCGTGATCCGCGTTCACTCTCCGAAAATCCTCAGAAAGTTGACCGGGGACTCGCGGACCACATTTTAATTCCTCATATAGATTGTGTGTTTTACAGGCGCTAATTTTTTTGCAGAACATTAAAGCCGCCAATACAATTTAATCGAATCGCTTGATCTGTTTAGCTAATTATGGTAAGTTTTGATTCATAATTAAGACTACAAATTACTGTCATGTTTTTCCGGCTTTGAAGTTTGTAAACACGGTATTTATTTTGAAACGAACATCAAGTTTCATCGTGTAGAGCAAGGCCTGGATGCGCTGGAAAAATAAATAGTCCAAATATATTTTGATATTGTTGTAACAAGCGAGGAAAGTTAGCGGACTACCCACTGAGGCCTTTAGGAGAAAATATGAAAATTTCTATTTTTTGTCTGTCGCTGACAATCAAAACTCATGCATCATTCACAGAGAAGTGCGTGCACGAACTGCACACCGTAAGCTATTGCAGCGACCATGTTGTAAGAAAACAATATTGTCTAGGCATTATGTTATTGCAAACATAGCGCAATCAATAGCAAAAGCTAAAATATTGCTGCTACAATAACATTGGGTTTTATTGAATCGCCAATAGAAGAATCAAAATATAGCAGCTACAATAACATTGGGTTGTGTTGAACAATCGCAAAGCGATCGAGTTATTGCTGCATCAAAAGCAGCTAGTTGGTAATGTAGCAACAATATAATGCTCGCTGAGTTTGATTTTAGTGCCCCCTTCAGTTTGGTATTGGTGCTTCCTCCAGTTTGATAGCGGTGCCCCCTCCAGGTTAGCAGTGGTATCTCCCTCCAGTTTTATATTGGTGCCCCTTAAGTTTGACATTGGCGCCCCCCTCCAGATTGATATTGGTGTCCCCTCCTGTTTGATATTGGCGCCCCCTCCAGTTTGATATTAGTGCCCTAGATGACATCTTCAGGTAGATGGATTTCGTTAATTTTTTTGTTCGATTGCAAAAGTGATCAACTTGAACCTGAAAATCTCCGACCCCATCTTCGGTTCAAACTGGCAAAAATGTTTTTAAGGGTTCTTTGGCAAATATGGTCAGCGGATTACCTACTGAGGCCTTTAGGGGAGAATCGTAAAAATTTTTCTTTTTTTGTCTGTCGCTCATATTTAAAACTCATCTTCAGGTAGATGGATTTCGTTAAATTTCTTGTTCGATTGCAAAAGTGATCAACTTGAACGTGAAAAGCTCCGACCCCATTTTCGGTTCAAACTGGCAAAAATGTTTTTAAGGGTTCTTTGGCAAATATGGTCAGCGGACTACCCACTGAGGCTTTTAGGGAAAATCTTGAAAATTTATTTTTTGTCTGTCGCTCACATTCAAAACTCATCTTCAGGTAGATGGATTTCGTTAAATTTCTTGTTCGATTGCAAAAGTGATCAAGTTGAACCTTGAAAGCTCCGACCCCATCTTCGGTTCAAACTGGCAAAAAGGTTTTTAAAGGTTCTTTGGCAAATCTGGTCATATGATACCAATGTATCACATCCCATATTTGGCGGCACAGGCTTCCTATCGAAACAGAAGGCCAAAATACAGAAGCAGCTCTATGATATCTGCAACTTTGCTGACCAACAGTTTTTGTTTGTGGGACAACTTCCTGGGCCGCCGTTATACCCAAGATTTTCGAAAAATGCTTTTTAGAAATGTGTGGTTTTACTTGCCATTCGCACAGCATTTACGTAGGGCTAGGTTGCTGGAGGATGACAATGGCTGAAGCTATAATCGTGCATAATGTAATTGAGTATAAATGTGTCCTTATTTGCTTTATACTTGTAATTCCTTATTTGCGTATACAACATATCTATATGCTTCACGGATTATGGTACATGTAAAGTACATAAAAATAGAAATACAGTAATTCTTGCAGAACGTTTAAAAATCCAAGCATCCATTATAACTTGTTATAGTTTTGCCCATTTTTTTGTGCGTACTTAGTTTTCCGTCAAAGCATCTAGCTCAAATAATTGGAGACAATCAATCTGATAATAGGTAAATTCTGGACTAATCAGTTAATTCGGCCAATTATTTGCAATTAAGAAGTGAAGCTCGCTTGCGAGCCAGAATTCGAGTGGTGAGAACAATCCCCCGAAGCAGAAGTGTGAAAAATATTTGCCACACTGTATTTTTGACGCACGCAATGAGCTTGTTGGCCCGGAAAACCCCATATCCGATACTAAAACCAACAATAAACACACATTCAGGTGCTTTTCCCACGACTTCTTAACAAAAATTTCGAAAACGTCATTTTTTATGCCAAGTATGAACCAGAAGTGTAAAAAATATTTGCCCAACAATATTTTTAACACTTGCAATGAGTTTATCTGCCCAGAAAACCCAATATAAGACACTAAACGCAACAAAAACACACATTTTAGGTGCATTTCCAACGACATTTCACCAAATATGAAATTTGGGGCCAACTATAAGGTGATAGACTCCAGATTGGGAAATAGTTGAAAAACTTGTTATATATCATTGGAAAGCCCTGGTAAAGCTATATGGAATAGGCCTATTAGTTTGCGAATATCTCGTTTACTTATTGAGAAAAGTCGCAAAAACTGGAGGGGTGCCCAAAAAATGGGCCTAAATGACGTCATTTTGCCCCATAACTTTTCCCACGGGGAAAAATTCAAAAATCGGGCTCCGTCACTACGCCTAAATCGACCATTGCGGTTCGAATGAGCTATCTTGCATCAAAATCCGCCCAACCGTTATCGAAGAGACACACACAGACAGGACCTCCTCAACCCCCCTCCAGAGGCAAAATTGAAAATTCTCGTTTCACTCGCTCGCGAGTGGAATGAATTATTCATCAATTTTTACATCTGCATGCACGTACATTTCATGCTCTTTTTAGACGCCTTCAGCGGAGTTAGGGTCAATTAATTTAATTTCCAGAATGCATGTCTCCAGTAGTTTAGTTATGTGCTGCGTGCATGGTATCAAGGAGGTTTCTTGGTAGGCTGAATACGATGGTTTAGTTATCTGGAGATTAGCACGAAACTTATGCGTTGTCAATTGTTTTCATGGGCGCAGGGTTGACAGGGTTTAAACTTTTCAATGGGTTCAGTGTTTCAGAAGTTCTAGCGTAATATGTACTTTAAACATAGCGTTATAAAAATCATTACTCAAAATGACAACTTACGAATGAAATCACGCTTGCTCCGTTTCACCGTCCATGCGAGACACTAGTCACGTCCTGATCAGCTACTTTATTCATGATGACTAAATTTATTAGCAAACAAAAAATTTTAAAATACTAATAAATTAGCAGTAAATAGGCGTATATATCCGTTTGGTGATACTATCAGCTTTTGGTAAATTGATTCGTTCATTTTGTGGTATCTTTAAAAACTGTATTTTTGGGTGGAGCGAAGGGAAGTGTTTTTGTTTTCGTCAGAGGGGGGAAATTTGGCACTGTATGTCCGTCCGCCCGTCCGTTGAACTTTTCAATAACTACTGGGCCGATTTAAAAAACTTTTTGTTTGAAAGGCCTAATATCCGACAGATGCAAGACATATAGATTTTGTCAAAATCTGCTTTATTTAACTAATTAGTAAGCGTGTCAGCCTATTTTCAGCATTTTCACAGAAATTGCTTTTTTCAATGAATAATTAATGTAAAGCTATTATTTTGGTGTATGTATTACATCTCGCCATGCTGATTATGAATCTGGTGTTTATTGCTATTCGGGGATGTTAAAATATGCTAATTAGTTAATTGTAATTAGCTAATTACTAATTAATTATTAATTAGCTAATTTTTTGAAAATTTTCCAAAGTGATTTGTCATGACAAAAATTGCACAGGGTTTTCGACGACGCTGATCACGAAGATGATATTTCTGAAGCGCTAAAAATTGGCAGTATATGCTAATTAGTTAAGTAATTAATTAGCTAATTAGTTAATTTTATGCAAATTTTGAAATCAACCTTAAAATTGCTGATTTTTGGCACTCGGGTGTTTTCGATATCGCTGATCATAAATGTGACTTTAATACCTCCATGATTTTATCGTGTTTGCTAATTAGTTAAATAATTTAGGTGATATTACTAATTAATTTGCCAATTTTTTTACCTAACTGGCTTTTTGTAAGGTGCATTTGACATCAAATGTCTAAAACGTGATACTTAGTACAAATTGATTAAATATTTAGTTGAAATACATTGTATACATAAATACGATACACATAATATACTTTGACTATTGCTCCGCTCACTTTTTGAAATTTAGTACGTTTACTAGTTATTATATGGTTTTGCCGTTATTTTAAAAATACTTTTTAGAACTAAGAGTCAATGATGGTTGACTTAGCTGAACGGTGTGGCACTCTTCAGGTTTTATGTATAATCGACCGTTATAGTTTGCTCTCGCTTTAGAACACACACATGTTATTGGACTGCCAAACTTACAAGCCCACCCAGGTCCTTGGACCACCAAATCTAACTGTCCCAGTTTCTTGGGCACCTTAATTTATATCCCGCACATATTCTTGGATCACAAATTACTGTCCATGTTTATAACCCATAATGCGGGTCATAAACCTGGGGGAAAGTAAGGTGGAAAGCAATCGCGACGTGCCCCGGTAGATTATACAAAAAAGTTATTTAGTATCAACTCTTCAGCAGAGTCGCCCATCATCGACTCTTTGTTAGAACTAATGTTTTTCTAAAAATTCGAAATGAGTATTACGTTTAAGTCGTGTTTTTAGAACCTGGCTTTGTATAATTAATAAAATTTTTTAGCCACAAAACGAGTACGTCGAGCTTCATCAGAAGCGTTGTGGCCGGCGGCTTGATCATGAAGAACGAAAGTAAGTATCGTATAAAATATTCATGTACCAGCATTGTTTTTTTTGACATTAAGTGTCCAAGCGCAACAAAAATTGTCTAATAACTTCCTATAATTACAGTACCCGCCAAAAATGACTGCTGCTCGCTCGTGACTCGCTCGAGACTCGCTCGCGACTCGCTCGAAATAAATTTGTTCTAAAAATAGAATTTTCTATTAATTTAAATAGTTGCGAAATCTCGAGCGAGCCACTCGCTCGCGACTCGCTCGAAATGTGACGGTCATTTTTGGCGAGTACTGTAAATTAACTTCTAAATTTGAATTAATACAAACGGATATGTGATAGTTTTAGTATCGGCTATTATCTATGATAGTTTTAGTATCGCTACACATTACATTGCCATAATACTCAGAAGTACGCATGTCAGATATTATATATCATCAAAATGATTGTTGTGTGCTCATAGTTCTTTCCAAAAACGTGAAAATAAATATAGTACTAATATTTAGTTTTGTGTGAAAAGTATCGAGCAAGCCAAAACACTATAACCGTGTCACTTTTTAAATTATGTATTTAAATTGCATAGCAGTGATGCTCTTAAATGATACTGTTCGGGCTTAACAAGTTCTATAAAGCTATGGTAGCTACATAAATACATCTAATCGGCAAGGCAATTTTCTCAGGTATATATTTGAATAATATCAATTTTTCAACAACATTAATTTTGCCAATGTTGTCTAAATTTAAACACCAAATATATCAAATGCTTTTCTTGCATAAAGTGTAATGCCTGTGGTTAATTACTTCCAAAGCGCCACACTAGTAAGTCGCAGACCGAGGAGAAACGGTTCGAGTATGGTTTCTCTGCGCTTAGCGAGCATTAAATTTTCGTCGTTTCAAGTACATGTCCCTGAGCAAATTTAAAATATCTCTATAGCAATTATACACCGACAATACTTCAGTGGCAACGCTACGGTAATTTTATTCATGATCAAAATCGAAGAACTCTTTTTTCTCCCAGTGACAAAAAGACGAAAGCTTTTAAGAAAAAATATAATTTGAAGACTCATTTTACATAGCTGTACTGTACGGTGCCGTGAGCCATTCTTTATAGAGTTTCATCCGGGTCCGGGTATTCCGGTTATTCGTGGTATTTCTGATGAAAAATTCGGGGTCCGGTTCCGGGTATTAGTTTTCAAAAATTCAGGGTCCGGGTACGGATATTTTATTTTGCAAGGTCCGGGTATCAATTCTGAAAAATTGTAACTCTACTTCTTTGTTTGATGTATACCACGCAAATGCAATTTATTGGTTTAATCATATTTAGCGAGCCCAAAACCTATAGACACGTTCGATTGACGTACATTTATCTATTTGGAAACATTTCGAAATTTGACTGTTTTGGTGCCAAAATTTACCAAAATTTTGCTGCGGCACATTCCCACATGGTTAATAACATAGCCAATACGGTGTTAAAACAATGAAATCAGTTAACGGGTTAAATAGCCGTATAATCATAGTTCATCCCAATTAGCAAAAAAACTTGCTTTGTAAAATTTTGAAATTTTAACTTTGGGGAGCTTGGGTATTTTATAAACCTTGGCTCGTAGCTTAAAAGCAGCAGCTCTGACAAAAATGCTTTACAGCAAACTTGTAGGTCTCGATGATATGGTTTTTTAGTTTTTAAGTGGTGGTCTCTGTTTTTCGCTGTGACGCCTCTATCATGAAATATAGGTGGCGAAAGATAGACACACTGACGGCGAAAATTCAAAAAATGTGCCCCGTGAGCCCTTTGGGATCTACTTTGACCCGGAAGAAGTGGTCAGCGGGTTAGCGTCTACGGAAAAGGTACAAATAACAAAATTTATGAAGATTCATTCATCTGATGATAAGTTGTGATCTCCACAGACATACAAAAAAGCAATTTTTATGATTTTTACCGCTATCAAAGTATTTGTAAAAGCTCTGCTCGCTTCGCTTGACCCTTTTCAAACACAACTTAGCTTTAGCACTGTTTATTTGTTTTAGGAGAAAACGAGCGGGTCGTTTAGCGCATATTCGTGCCGACAAAGCGAAAAAATTGCGTGGAATCAAGTAGGTAGTCGTACATCTAATAAATACTTGTTTAACCGTTGTTTTAAAATAACTATAATATGTTGTGTATTAATGTGCTCTTTATGTATTTAAGACTATGTCTGTAAGCTAACATTATCTAACCATAGCTACAATACTACAATCAGTACACTCGAGAAATGACTGTTGGTGCCAGATAAACGTCGAACATGTAGCGGCTAGTAATGTCTTTCGCGTACTATAAACAATCCACGATGTGTAGTTGAAGGCTTGGACGCGAAAGATGTGAAAGTCTGTAGCCGCCACATATTTGTTACTGAGGCAGATTTACCGCGTATTTTCTCTAATACATTGATATTGCAGGGTCCGTATGTAGTTTTGTTTAAGCGGAGTCGATGAACTATATTCAATAGTTGAGTATAATTTTTTGGAACAGTTGTACTTTGGCAATTTCCCGCTATGGTTCGAGAAAGTAGAGAACGTGTCACACTTCCTGCAAACGTTTGTTTGAAACCAAGTCGTTTTTTGGTGATTTCTTTTATTGTATCCCTGTATGAGGCTATAACTCTTAGTCATCTCAGGTCTTAATAATTAAGTCATCTCAGGTCTTCGATCAGGTTAACATGGCGATGACGATGTTTTTCTTCTTTTTAGCTGGCGGTTCGCAAGTTTTCGCAAGTGTGCACGGTAATATTTCTTCTGCATTCAACTACTGGTGACGCTGACAATAAAATACGGTTTCGAGAAAAAGAAGAATTTTGTAATATCAGTCACTCAAGGATGTAAATATCCTCCCCTGTATTGTCATAATGTCTTTAAAATTTTACATTTTACGCCAATTGCACAGTTGTCACCATTCGATTCATTTTCGAACAATGGAGCAGTGATCTGTACCGTCTTTGATTATTTATTTGTTTCTTTTCTTTCAGAGCGAAATTGTACAATAAACAACGCTATGCTGAAAAAGTACAGATGCGTAAGCTGTAAGTTTTGTAAACATCTTTTCAACACACGATTATTAGAAAACACATTGCTAGACTTTGGCCCCCGGGTTTCCATGTTTTTGAAAGACATATAAGTCCTGTGGAAATGGCGTGATACTTCTACAGTTTAAGCCAGAAATAAGCGCAAGGTAGTCGATTGAAATAGGGATTGTTTTCGATATCTTACTGCTACCGCTATCGATTAATTACTACTGCCATTGCTCCTATCTGTGGTTGCACGCTTGAAGAACAACAGGACTGTTAACATTCTTGGAAGAGAGTATAATTTAGGTGAGTACACCTGGGTTGTTCTTTTGTCAAGACATGTCACGATCTTAAAATGTATGCTAGCGATTTTGCGTTATGTATGCGAACACAATATGCGGTGCATAACACGTAGGCGTTGTTCGAGGTTACTGTTTGCGATTTATCCGCGCACACTTGAAAATGACCTTGTTTTCGTATACATTATTAACATTGACCGCTAACACGTATCCAGTGTACCATCGCGATAACGAACAATCGTGGGAAATCTCCTAATGCACGGATGCCAAATTGCGATCGTACATCACACGACCCCTGTTCGCCTTCGCTATAGTGCAAATACCGATGACAAAATTAAGAATGCGAATTTTTGAACAAGTCGCACAGTTTGAAATCATGACAAACAACCACGGTGCACGCATCTAAAGTGGGCTGGATGGATTAACCATATATCACTGTCTGTTCGTCGTGCTTAGTATACAGTGGAGGCGTGATGTACCGAAACTGCAGCATTTACTGATCACGGATTACAACATGTCTAACCATATGTAAGCTACAATTAGCAACATCAACATTGGTATGGTTTTGCAACCAAAAATATACCTTTTTTATTATAAACGCTCGTAAAAGTCTTAGTCGGTGTTCAGCGTGTAACCTTAGACTACTTATAAAAATTTACACAAATCCGCTAGCCATTATCAAATAATGTGGACTATATCAGCAAAATTCAAACAGTTTGGGTTCTAAAGTTGTTCCTTTTGGTCCTTGTTACACTGTGGAAGCTTCTATTTCATTATATTGTAATATATCGACGTGACGCTGCTGCACTGCGCACTTCCCAGACGCAATGCCCATACGACCCCGGCTATCGTGACTTCGAGGGCGGACCTGATGGGTTTCAATCACGCGAATGTCTTTTCCCACGCGAGTCAGGCCCAAGAAATGACGGAGCTTAGCAAG
>JASANE010028917.1:0-20785 GCA_030248225.1 Trileptium ribeirensis | reverse complement strand
TGCTAGTAAATTTAGGGGAAGCTTTGTTATCTTTCCTTCAGTTTAACAGTGGATGATATATAATGCCTTATACCTTAGTGTCTGCAGAGTCTGACACAAGTTATAACAGTATCACAAACGTGTGCATTAGGTACTACCAACGTAGGAGGAAAACGTATGATCTTTATAGGAAAGATTTAACCATATTTAGAAATACTATGCAATTGAATGTGGTTTAAATGTTAGGGCCATGTGAATCAAACCATTAAAACGGCACAAGTCTTAAGCAACAATATTTTAGCATTACCCCTTAATATCCTCAGTAAAGTGACAGCGTAGAAATAGTACCGTTCTCTAGGGGCTTGTTCTGACGAACAATCTTTTTTTGGCGCTACAGTAGCGTGAATTTGACCGATAAAAACCTTGCCGTGACATATAGACTCTACAAATAAATTTACACAGCTTTATAATTTCAACTTACTTTGGGGCACCAGTTCCACCAGTTCTACAGCATAAGTTCTGTGGCACTAAACACTGGAAGCCAACATTGCACAAGCCGTTGATACATGGGCCTTTGCAATTTGATTGTTGGGACAACGATCTGAAATTGGAATTTAAATGTTTATATTTTTATAATAAACCCAGAGTATACCATACAGAAGTTAGACTTTCGTCAGATAGCATTAATTTAGTATTGCTCATGGTTTGTTGATTGTCAGTACCCCATTGTTTGTACCATAAGTAATCGTTGATTTTTCGCCGTATTAACTTGCATATGGGACGTTTCATTATGCATTTCAACCTGTACATTGGACGATTTTATTAATGCAATCATACCGCTCTTTTGTCGTAGGTCCATACCTTTCCGCGTACCCCGACTCATGCTCCCCCCCCCCCCCGACTAAAGTTGCAAGGTAAAGGAAACGAGCCCGCACTTTTCCCGCTCGGTCCTCTAAGTGTATGGAAAGCCCCACGTAATCTAGAGCGAACTTCGAAGCACGCCAGAACACCCCGCCCGAGCTACAGTGGACTCAGTTGAGCGTCTCGGGTGTAGATTTTGGTCCGGTATTTTTCCGGGAACATATTCGCTTGCTCCGTCTCGCTCCCCGTCTAGACGCGGACAAGGGAATGGGCGCGTACGACTGTGTCACGGTTTCTGTTCGCCTAATGCTCCAAACTTTTATATTTAATTTGTACTGTACATATCTTGAAATAAAACGTTGAAAACCATCCCTAGTGTCCATTGTTATTTGTACTCAGGCGTAATAAGTGCGTCCGGACGGACGGGCCAACTCTGCGAGCCACGGCTTGGCGAGAGGGATATTCCAAGCCCTGACCCGTGCAGTTCGCCACTAGTACTTGTGTGTGAAAATCACGGAATTGTAGCGAGAGTGGTCCACCTTATTTGTCAATCGAACTCACTCATGAAATTAGTACACGCAAATAGGGATAAAATTTACTAGGAAAACGCTATTACTAAATACGGATAAATAGGTTATTAGGATACCGATTAGATTGTCCGACGTTAAACTTTCAGGGCATGTCGGAACCCTGTGGGGGCCATATGGCTACAACGGATTAAGTGTTCTGCTGAGGATAAACTAGGTGAAACTCAAAATTTAAATAGTAAAGCTAAATTATCACGCATTTCACTTTAAATCACGCTAGATAAAACAACTTCCATTAGACTAGGACAGGGAATATTGGTTCGAAATTATGGCCTGTGAGCAGGTTTCGGTGTCAACCTCCCTGGGGGACCTCAGCAATCATGCCAAGATACTAGACACGTGCGCAACCAATCGGGCGGGGTCCGAACACACCCCGTGAAGCGCGCCTGCGGCCTGCTAAGCTCCGTAACTTCTTGGGCCTGACCAAGAAAAGTGGCTAAAATAGAAAACTTAGGGTCCGCCCTTGAGGTTATGATAGCCGGGGTCGTATGGGCATGGTGTTAGGAAGTTGCGCCATGCAGCTGCGTCACCGTTATTACAATATATTTCGTAAAACAGTTTCACCGATCCTTGACAAAACAATTGCACACTCTAAAGAAGTGGAGCCCAAATTTGTCTTAGTTAAATCGGTCCTAACATGACTCGGTAAATGAGCCAAATTTAAGCTAGTCTAAATCAATCTGGACTTGTGGGATGTAAAATCTGACTTCTACTAAAGTCAAAGTTTGTGTCTTTTTGATTGGCAAAATTATTAACTCAGACGGACTTAGACTAAATGTGACTCAATTTTAGTAGAGTCAGGTTGGGACCGAGTCAGTTGAGTCAATTTTGACGCAACTGTTTTCTACAGTGCAAAGTCAGGTTGGGACCGATTCAGTTGAGTCAATTTTGACGCAGCTGTTCTCACCAGCGCAGAATCAGCTTGGGACCGACTCAGTTGAGTCAATTTTGACGCAGCTGTTTTCTAAAGTGCTGAGTCAGGTTGGGGTTGGGACCGACTTAGTTGAGTCAATTTCGACGTTGCTGTTTTCTACAGTGCAGAGTCAGGTTGGGACCGACTCAGTTGAGTCAATTTTGACGCAGATGTTTTCTACAGTGCAGAGTCATGTTGGAACCGACTCATTTGAGTCAGTTTTGACGCAGCTGTTTGCTACAGTGCAGAGTCAGGTTAGGACCGACTCAGTTGAGTCAATTTTGATGTAGCTATTTTCTACAGTGCAGAGTCAGGTTGGGACCGACTCAGTTGAGTCAATTTCGACGTTGCTGTTTTCTACAGTGCAGAGTCATGTTGGGACCGACTCAGTTGAGTCAATTTTGACGCAGCTGTTTTCTACAGTGCAGAGTCAGGTTGGAACCGACTCATTTGAGTCACTTTTGACGCAGCTGTTTTCTACAGTGCAGAGTAAGGTTGGAACCGAGTCATTTGAGTCAATTTTGACGCGGCTGTTTTCTACAGTGCAGAGTCAGGTTGCGACCGACTCAGTTAAGTCAATTTTGATGTAGCTATTTTCTACAGTGCAGAGTCAGGTTGGGACCGACTTAGTTGAGTCAATTTTGACGCAGCTGTTTTCTGCAGTGCAGAGTCAGGTTGGGACCAACTCAGTTGAGTCAATTTTGACGCAGCTGTTTTCTACAGTGCAGAGTCAGGTTGGTACAGACTCAGTTGGGTCAATTTTGACACAGCTGTTTTCTACAGTGCAGAGTCAGGTTGGGACCGACTCAGGCGAGTCAATTTTGACGCAGCTGTTTTCTACAGTGCAGAGTCAGGTTGGGACCTACTCAGTTGAGTCAATTTTGACACAGCTGTTTTCTGTAGTGCAGAGTCAGGTTAGGACCGACTCAATTGAGTCAATTTTGACGTATCTGTTTTCTACAGTGTACAGTCAGGTTGGGAGCGACTCAGGTGAGTCAATTTTGACGCAGCTGTTTTCTACAGTGTAGAGTCAGGTTGGGACCGACTCAGTTGAGTCAATTTTGATGCACCTGTTTTCTACAGTGGAGAGTCAAGTTGGTACCGACTTAGTTGAGTCAATCTTGACGCAGCTGTTTTCTACAGTGCGCAGATATTTGTTGTACGGTTAACGACAATGGAACAGCACCGGTTTCATGTCTGGAGAGATAACTATTACAAGTAGGGATCACTTATCATTTCGCTGGTTTATTAAAAAACACCAGCCATAACTTGTTTGAAAAATATATCTATTTGCATATTAGGAAGACAAAGAAACGAATTGACTACCTGCAAAAACTAGATTTGGGGCAATTTCAAATGCAATCATACTAAAAAGAGCTGGACAGATTGAATTTCGAGGAGGAGAACATATCTATTTAAACAACAGATTCGGGCGCAAACCTCAAACCATACCGTTATTATAAATGACAAGAAAATTTTACACAATTTTTGCTCAAAACATGCAGTGCCAAGTCCCTTCTTGAGACTACCCAGCCCTAGAAACAACAGCAAAATATAAAGGTCGTGTAATTTCGAGATTAAGGAGATTAGATATTGATTTACTAAGTTTGAGCATTGAGCAATATAAAGATATTATGTCGTCATAAATCATGATATACATAGGCTAGCAAATTCAGCAGCTAAAAATTAGCCTTCTCATTGAGCATACTCACATTTTCAGGACCATAAATGTCAACTTATTCCTTTATTAAAAGTTTACTCACAAAGTTTAAAATTGTATCCTAAAGTATCTTATATAACAACTTATCGCCTGCAGTTATTTGCACAAACACATCATTAAATACGAACTTTTCTACTTTTAATATAGTAAGTTGCACAAATTTAGGCTTCCAACGAACAATATTGCTCGCTTTTCATTAATCAATTGTGATCGAAGCAAACAGCTCTGATAATATTGCGCAGTTGAATGAGTCATTTTCATTTCCTTTGCGGAAACAAAACAAAACATGATCAATACTAAATTAATGCTATCTGACGAAAGTCTAACTTCTGTATGGTATACTCTGGGTTTATTATAAAAATATAAACATTAAATTCCAATTTCAGATCGTTGTCCCAACAATCAAATTGCCGAAGGCCCATGTATCAACGGCTTGTGCAATGTTGGCTTCCAGTGTTTAGTGCCACAGAATTTATGCTGTAGAACTGGTGGAACTGGTGCCCAAAGTAAGTTGAAATTATAAAGCTGTGTAAATTTATTTGTAGAGTCTATATGTCACGGCAAGGTTTTTATCGGTCAAATTCACGCTACTGTAGCGCCAAAAAAAGATTGTTCGTCAGAACAAGCCCCTAGAGAACGGTACTATTTCTACGCTGTCACTTTACTGAGGATATTAAGGGGTAATGCTAAAATGCTGTTGCTTGACTTTGTGCCGTTTTAATGGTTTGATTCACATGGCCCTAACATTTAAACCACATTCAATTGCATAGTATTTCTAAATATGGTTAAATCTTTCCTATAAAGATCATACGTTTTCCTCCTACGTTGGTAGTACCTAATGCACACGTTTGTGATACTGTTATAACTTGTGTCAGACTCTGCAGACACTAAGGTATAAGGCATTATATATCATCCACTGTTAAACTGAAGGAAAGATAACAAAGCTTCCCCTAAATTTACTGGGTTCTACATAGAACCCACATATTTAGAAATTCGTGGGTGCTGCAAAATTTCATGCACACTGTAACTTTCCGGGTGCCTATCTTATAATATAGTAATTACCCAATAATTTGATAATTTGTGAACGGTAATTGCACGCACCCAGTGATATTCAAGGAGCAATAAGGCCCCAGTAATTTTCATTTTTGTAAAACAAATTTTATTCACGTCCGCTCAGTTTTAAAATGGACCATCTATTCCATTGCCTGAAGGTGTTTATGGTATAATACTTAAAAAATATATCAATATATATCAATCTTCATGCATTCATCCGAATGCCGTTTAAATGTGGATAATTTTGTGCAAAGAATCAAGCCCAGTTGATGCCGTACTATTCTTGACAACCGGAGATTATGTCATGACTATACTCTCCTGAGTTACTATATCAAGCTTCGTGCATTCATCCGAATGCCGTTTAAATGTGGATAATTTTGTGCAAAGAATCAAGCCCAGTTGATGCCGTACTATTCTTGACAACCGGAGATTATGTCATGACTATACGCTCCTGAGTTACTATATCAAGCTTCGTGCATTCATCCGAATGCCGTTTAAATGTGGATAATTTTGTGCAAAGAATCAAGCCCAGTTGATGCCGTACTATTCTTGACAACCGGAGATTATGTCATGACTATACGCTCCTGAGTTACTATGTCAAGCTTCGTGCATTCATCCGAATGCCGTTTAAATGTGGATAATTTTGTGCAAAGAATCAAGCCCAGTTGATGCCATACTATTCTTGACAACCGGAGATTATGTCATGACTATACGCTCCTGAGTTACTATATCAAGCTTCGTACATTCATCCCATAATATGTTTTAATACATGAAGATAAGTTTTCCCGAATAATCAAGCATAGTGGATGTCGTACTGTTCTTCACAGCGGAAACGATGGAGGCCGTTTATCAAATAATAATTGCGGTCGGAAACGTATCAGATTTGTCCAATCACATTTAAGGCGAAAACAAAAACTTTTATACCGTAAATATCATTAAAAATAAAATTATCAAATGCCCATATAACTTTATGTTCAATTTCAACGCGCTCAATTTTAGAGCTACTTTTTTGAGATTATTGAAAACACTTATGACGGTTCATGTCTTTAGACAAGATTTGAGAATTTGTTTTCTCCCGAAGGTGTCGAACTACCTTTTAAATTAATTGACAGCAGAATTATTTCTTAGAGTTAATTCCTCACCTAACTTTTAATACTGTTATAACGACAAATTTCACATAAGATACTATGTTTGACAGACTGAAATTTAAATATTATGGCTCAAAAGTTTCAGACAGGGCAACTTGCTACCTATAATTGTTAGGTATTCGCTTAAAAAATTTCTACATTTTATCCAAAACATGTTGTTAACAAAACAATCGGCCCAAATGTGACGCATAATTAGAACTAGAAATTTCCTGAAATTAGTTCAATTCAGCCTTAGTTACATCGTTTCAGACGTCTGAAATCGTATCGGACCGTTTCAGGATGTGTTCGATTAACTCACACTGGTGAATTAACACCGTAACTTGGGGCTGAGTTGTAATTGTCACTCAGTCTGAGTTAATTAAATTCAGAATGAATCAAAAAATTTACTCAGTAACTCTGAGTTCGAAAACTAGCTCGACGTGAGTAAATTTTATGCAACTCAGAGTTCCTGAGTCAGATTTGTGTCTAACTCACTAATTTCAACCTCAGGTGTAAGTTAGAATAGTTAACTTGGAACCCCAAGTTACCTGCCTAACTCAGTCCGATATAATTTCAACTAAGTGTGAATATAACTCACATACTCACCCCAAGCCTAACTCGCCAATTTTCAGTGAATGCTGTATTACAACTGGTAAGTTGTGTACCTGTTGGTTCGTTGGCTTGTAGTTTAGTTGACTAACTACTATATATGGATGCATTTTGGTGGCTAACCGATATTGCATTATAGAATAAATATTTTGCTTTACTTTTAAACGCTTTACCTAAACAGTAGCAGAAAGTGTTACGTATAACAAGTTTCCATATAACTTTTATCATTTCAGTCCATCGCAATTATTTACTAAGTCAATATGCTCGCTTTGCTTTACTTTTAAACGCTTTATCTAAACAGTAGCAGAAAGTGTTACGTATAACAAGTTTCCATATAACTTTTATCATTTCAGTCCATCGCAATTATTTACTAAGTCAATATGCTCGCTTTGCTTTACTTTTAAACGCTTTATCTAAACAGTAGCAGAAAGTGTTAGCTAGACAAGTTTCCATATAACTTTTATCATTTTAGTCCATCGCAATTATTGACTAAGTCAATATGCTCGCTTTGCTTTACTTTTAAACGCTTTATCTAAACAGTAGCAGAAAGTGTTACGTATAACAAGTTTCCATATAACTTTTATCATTTCAGTCCATCGCAATTATTTACTAAGTCAATATGCTCGCTGACACAAAAGTAGATAATTTTCAACCCTACTGAAAAGTGACATTGTCCAGCTTTGCTAACATTCCCGGCAGAACCCTGGGAGGGAGGGTGACGGAATTTGGTAGGTTAAGAATCAGTTCATCTTATTTGATACCCTAGAAACACCGGTGGAGTATAGAGTTGGTGATCCAGAGAAAAAACATTGGTTGGTAGGATCTTGATGGTCCAAGAACATTGTTAAAGTGTAAATTTGATATCCAGAACATGAAGAGGGCTTAAGAACTAGTTTCCAAAGAACATGGCAGGGGTGCAATATAGTCTGTACAAAAGAAACATGAAGAGTCCAGAAATTAGTTGTCCAAAGAACATAGAGGCTTCAGAATTAGTTGCTCAAAAAAACATAGAGAGGCTGCAAAATTAGTTTCCAAAAGAACATGGCAGGGGTGCAATATTAGTTGTCCAAAAGAACATTGAAGAGTTGAAATTAGTTGTCCAAAAGAACATGAGAGGGCTTCAGAGTTTAGTTGCTCAAAAAGAACATAGAGGGGCTTTAGGAGTAGTTTCCAAAGGAACGTGGCAGGGGTGCAATATTAGTTGTCCAAAAGAACATGGGAGGGAACCCAAAATTAGTTGTCTACAAAGTAGAAACATAAGAAGGTTTCAGAATTAAGTCCTCAAAAAGAACATGAGAGGGCTGGAGAATTAGTTGTCCAAAAGAACATGAGAGGGCTATGCAGAGATAAGTTGTTAGAAAAAGAACATGAGACTGCTGCAGAACTAATTGTTCAAAAGACCATGATAGGGGTGCAGGATACAGTGGTCTGGAACCTGGGTGGCGTAGTCATGTTTGTAATGTGACTCTCTGAAGTGGGTCACAACCTGAAAGTCCAAAATAATTAGCGTGATGTACAGCAGACGTGAATAAGGCAAAGCTGAAGAATGTCTTAATCATTCTCCTTTTGATAGTAATTTTCGAATGCTTGGAAAATTCAAATGCTACTAACATGGTGCTCACATGTAATCTGGAGTAGATATATGCCAAAACAATGTTCGTAAGACCAATTTCAGCAAAGGAACTCAATATAATTCACATCCAAAATTATTATTTTGGAACAACTGCATGTCGCTAAGCTCTTTCATGAAGTATTCCGACATACGGACTGGTTGTCACAGAAAGTTTTTTTATAAAGTGTGGTGTTTTGTACCAAGATAGTAGGCTTTGAATTGCCAAGAACTTGCCAGGCAAGTTTTTGTGTAGGTTAGGCAACGTATTTAGCTCAAAGTACGATCGATTTATCGCAAAATGTTCGTAAGATCTTGTTACATAATAAGCCTTGTTAAGATTCAATGCTGTTGTCTAAAGTAATATCTGCAGATATATGTTGATTCTGATGATTATCTATAAACGGAATTCTGTTGATGCGAAATTTCGAAATTAATATGATTTCATATATCACAAGTTACCTTAGAGGTGGAATTCGAACCCACGATCTTAGGTTTTTAGCGCCTTGGTAGCTACTGAACTTGGAGGTGATTTTAGTGTATTAAATTTAGTTTAATCATTTTAAGTACACTGTTAGTGTAGATCATTTAAATTTCCATTTTAACCAGTATTAGCAAGAGTGCATTAGGGAAAAGTAATGCTATTACCCTGCACTCATATATTAACCCGCGTAGGATGACGATTTGCATTTTCGGCCTGACCCCTTATTCCTGGGGGTTATCATGCAGTAACCCCCAGTTTTGTAGGAGGGATGATCATTGGGGCCTCCCTGCAGCTTTAAGGGAGGTGTGTAAAGCCCCCTGCTTTACGAAGGGACAATCGATCCGATCGCAGTTACTCGAAACCGACCCCTGAAAACTGGAGATCTGACATACTCCATGTTAAGGGAGGATGGGTCAGAACGGATTCCCACAAAATGTCTGTGTATGATGAGCCCACCCCAGAAATAGGAAGCTGACGCCGAAAATGCCTGTGTTATCGATAGCACGGGTAGATTAACGTGCGACTGCAGGCTAGTGAAAATACTCTTCCCTAATGCAAGCATTGTATTAGCAATAAACTGTAGCACTTGAACTGCCAGCGAATGAATTTCGCATGCAAAAGAAGCTAGAATCAAATACAGTTTTAAGTAATATATTTGTAGCATCTAGGCTGAATTTAAATAAAATATCAAAACATAAGCTGGATTAAAACATAAATTTTCAAGCCAGAAGCCCAATCAGACATGAATTTCCGTCAGAAAATAGTCGCCACAACTCCAGTTGCTTTGATCCTGAATTTTGTAAATGATATTCTTCCAGATTGTTTTAAATGCTGACTCTTGTAGCCAGATTATGAGTCTTTGTATGATCTTTATGCTTTATGTATTGAAGTGTGCGTAATTCGAAAACGATTCTAGCTCTATTACAAAGCAAAATCAGTATTTCGGTATTTTTTGGATAAAATTTTTTTCAGGTTGGTAGTGCTGTTTCAAAACGTGACTTTATTAAATCTAATTTGATTAGTCGTTTAAGGCTCACTCATAGATTGGCATGGCCACAAATATCAACATAAGAGACCCAACGTAGCGATGTAACCGTGAAAAAAGGACCAAAATTAATGGGTTCTGTCTAAATAGCTGTGTTAGATAGTTCGCTTCGTCAGTACTTTAAACTTTTACAAATTTTTTAGCTTGCTCGAATGGCGGGGATTCTGTTGGTCCATGCATCAACGGCTTATGTGCGTTTCGGCTTCAAATGTATCAATGGACAGTTCTGCTGTTAGACCGGCGAGACAGGTTTTCCTGGGATAGTGCTAGCGAAGTAAAATCAATTTTAGGTATGCGCAGTTACATTTGTGAAATATTATTACCTATGCTATTTGTGTGCATAAGTAACTAACCAGACGGCAGACTACCAGAGAACAACTAGTTGAACCATAACTTTTTGTGCGCTCGCTCTTAGAACCCACCTTCCCAAGTACGCCAATATCCATTCAATATTATCCCAGTATATAATTTTGAGTAGGTCAAATAACGACTAGCAGTAACAGCATTAAAAAGATTAAAGTAAACACAAGAGGTGCAACTAAAGTAGCTTTATTTGAACATTTCTTGATAGGTTAAGCCCAGAATTAAGATTAAGCTTACGAGATTTGCTTTTTGGTCTTTTAGGCTGCAACTATGGTTGGATGGGCAATCCGCATTATAGTAGAATTGATCGAAGTTGTTACAATGCTCGTACTTCTACCTGGAAAAGATGAGTGTTAAAGAGTAAAATTAGAACTGATTTTCAAGAGGAAAGAAAAGCGACGATACCAGTTATAAGTTTTAAGATATTATAAAAAAGATTAAAGCAAGGACAAGAGGTGTTTCAAGTTTAAGATTAGCGTTATTTGAACATTGTTGATAGGTTAAGCCCAGAATTAAGATTAAGTTACGAGATTTGCTATTTTGTCTTTTCAGGCTACACCTACGGTTGATGGTCAATGCGTATTATGGTGAGAATTGATCTGAAATCGTTACAATGCCCGTACTTCTACCTGGAATAATACTTTAAATAGTAATCCTAAAACTGATTTTCAAGAGGAAAAGAAAAGCGACGATACCAATATAGTTTTAAGATATTATTCAAAATCATATCGATTCGTCATCTTATGCCTAAAGAATTGTTTTGTGTGCCAGAGTAAAATATGTAAAAACAGCAATTTATTGATTCTTCTTACTGACTCATATAATAGTCTACGAAAACCTGAATTACCAAAGTAACTCAATTTAAATTCAGAATATGTGGTAGACAAATGCATAAAATAATAAATTTTTCGAGGCGACATTAATAAAATGTGTTGAAACAGTATTAAGCTCCGCTGATCCATCATTACTTTGGTTTTATAATTGAAAAGAAACTAATTAAATTGAAATATTTATCATTGCCAGCTGAAACGCCGCTAACACTTATACATATATTCTTTTCCAGTAACATGTTTCTGTATTTTCATAAGCGTTTGTGACATACTAGGGTTTGTGAATATATCTCATATAATGTTGAATTATTAGTGACTTCCATGATCTTCCGCGCCCCTACTATCCTCTTTTGACACTTTATACAAAACGCTGTTAGCGAACAAAACATTCCTTGCAATAGCCAATTTCAATTTTGCGAACGAAAAGCGACTTATTGCATAAAACGGTGGAATTTCTGTTTATTAACGCCAATAAACTTATTTTGCTGTTTGGCCTACAAATTCGTTTCACAACACACCACGTGGCAACTCGCATTCCGTATTTTTTCGTTACGCTAACACATTTCGTTTTATTATTCATAATATGTGTAGTTCACTGAACATTACATGCGACGTACAGGTGTTAAAACATTAAACGTGGAATTTTCGTTCGATAACAAGAAAAAAATTTCCAGTTTAAATGTCTAAAACAGTTTGAAATGGGTTACATAATGTGTTTGAATTTGATTAATAATGGGGCGCGGAAAATCATGGAAGTCACTAATAATTAAACATTATATGAGATATATTCACAAACCCTAGTATGTCCAAACGCTTATGAAATACAGAAACATGTTACTGGAAAAGAATATATGTATAAGTGTTAGCGGCGTTTCAGCTGGCAATGATAAATATTTCAATTTAATTAGTTTCTTTCAATTATAAAACCAAAGTAATGATGGATCAGCGGAGCTTAATCTGTTTCAACACATTTTATTAATGTCGCCTCGAAAAATTTATTATTTTATGCATTTGTCTACCACATATTCTGAATTTAAATGGAGTTACTTTGGTAATTCAGGTTTTCGTAGACTATTATATCAGTAAGAAGAATCAATAAATTGCTGTTTTTACATATTTTACTCTGGCACACAAAACAATTCTTTAGGCATAAGATGACGATATGATTTTGAATAATATCTTAAAACTATATTGGTATCGTCGCTTTTCTTTCCTCTTGAAAATCAGTTTTAGGATTACTATTTAAGTATTATTCCAGGTAGAAGTACGGGCATTGTAACAATTTCGATCAATTCTACTATAATACGGATTGACCATCAACCGTAGGTGTAGCCTAAAGACAAAAAAGCAAATCTCGTAGCTTAATCTTAATTCTGGGCTTAACCTATCAACAATGTTCAAATAACGCTACTTAGTTGCACCTCTTGTCCTTGCTTTAATCTTTTTTATAATATCTTAAAACTATACGGGTATCGTCGCTTTTCTTTCCTCTTGAAAATCAGTTTTAGTATTACTATTTAAGTATTATTCCAGGTAGAAGTACGAGCATTGTAACAATTTCGATCAATTCTACTATAATGCGGATTGACCATCAACCGTAGGTGTAGCCTAAAGACAAAAAAGCAAATCTCGTAGCTTAATCTTAATTCTGGGCTTAACCTATCAAGAAATGTTCAAATAAAGCTACTTTAGTTGCACCTCTTGTGTTTACTTTAATCTTTTTTTAATGCTGTTACTGCTAGTCGTTATTTGACCTACTCAAAATTATATATGGGATAATATTGAATGAATATTGGCGTACTGGGAGGTGGGTTCTGAGCGAGCGCACAAAAAGTTATGGTTCACTAAGTGTCTCTGGTAGTCTGCCGTCTGGTTAGTTACTGATGCACACAAATAGCATAGGTAATAATATTTCACAATGTAACTGCGCATACCTAAAATTGGATTTACTGGCTGCACTATCCCAGGACCTGTTGCGCCGGTCTGACAGCAGAACTGTCCATTGATACATTGGAAGCCGAACGCACATAAGCCGTTGATGCATGGACCAACAGAATCCCCGCCATTCGAGCAAGCTAAAAAATTTGTAAAAGTTTAAAGTCTGACGAGCGACTATTTAACACAGCTATTTAGACAGAATCCATTAATTTTGGTCCTTTTTTCACGGTTACATCGCTACGTTGGGTCTCTTATGTTGAAATTTGGGTGATGCCAATCTAACTAGCCATCAACGACCAAATAAATTAGATTTAATAAAGTCACGTTTTGAAACAGCACTACCCTAAAAAATTTTATAAAAAATACCGAAATACTGATTTTGCTTTGTAATAGAGCTAGAATCGTTTTCGAATTACGCACACTTCAATACATAAAGCATAAAGATCATACAAAGACTCATATTGGCTACAAGAGTCAGCATTTAAAACAATCTGGAAGAATATAATTTACAAAATTCAGGATCAAAGCAACTGGAGTTGTCGAGATATTTTTTGACGAAATTCATGTCTGATTGGGCTTCTGGCTTGATAATTTATGTTTTAATCCAGCTTATGTTTTGATATTTTATTTAAATTCAGCCTAGATGCTACAAATATATTACTTAAAACTGTATTTGATTCTAGCTTCTTTTGCATGCGAAATTCATTCGCTGGCATATTAAGTGCTAGAGTTTATTGCTAATACAATGCTTGCATTAGGGAAGAGTATTTCACTAGCCTGCAGTCGCACGTTAATCAACCCGTGTCTGATAACACAGGCGTTTTCGGCGTCACTCCCTATTTCTGGGTGGGTCATCATACACAGACATTTTGTGGGGAAGTAGTTCTGACCCATCCTCCCTTAACATGGAGTATGTCAGATCTCCAGTTTTAGGGGGTCGGTTGAGTAACTGCGATCGGATCGATTGTCCCTTCGTAAAGCAGGGGGCTTGACACACCTCCCTTAAACTGTAGGGAGGCCCGAACTACCATCCCTCCACAAAACTGGGGGTTACTGCATGATAACCCCCAGGAATAAGGGGTCAGGCCGAAAATGCAATCGTCATCCTACGCGGGTTAATATATGAGTGCAGGGTAATAGCATTACTTTTCCCTAATGCACTCTTGCTAATACTGGTTAAAATGGAAATTTAAATGATCGCACGACAGTGTACTAAATGATTAAACTAAATTTAATACACTAAAATCACCTCCAAGTTCAGTAGCTACCAAGGCGCTAAAAACCTAAGATCGTGGGTTCGAATTCCAGCTCTAAGGTAACTTGTGATATATAAATCATATTAATTTCGAAATTTGATCAATAGAATTCCGTTGATAGAAATCAGCAGATCAACATATATCTGCAGATATTACTTCAACAACAGCATTGAATCTTAACAAGGCTTATTATGTAACAAGATCTTACGAACATTTTGCGATAAATCGATCGTACTTTGAGCTAAATACGTTGCCTAACCTACACAAACTTGCCTGGCAAGTTTGGTACGAAGCCTACTATCTTGGTACAAAACACCACACTTTATAAAAAACTTTTGTGACAACCAGTCCGTATGTCGGAATACTACATGAAAGAGCTTAGCGCATGCAGTTGTTCCAAATAATAATTTTGGATGTGAATTATATTGAGTTCCTTTGCTGAAATTGGTCTTACGAACATTGTTTTGGCATATATATACTCCAGATTACATGTGAGCACCATGTTAGTAGCATTTGAATTTTCCAAGCATTCGAAAATTACTATCAAAAGGAGATGATTGTAGACATTCTTCAGCTTTGCCTTATTAACGTCTGCGGTACATCACGATTATTTTGGACTTTCAGGTTGTGACCCACTTAGTAGAGTCATTACAAACATGACTACGCCACCCAGGTTCCAGACCACTGTATCTGCACCCCTATCATGGTCTTTTGAACAATTAATTCTGCAGCAGTCTCATGTTCTTTTGAACAACTAATTCTGCAGCCCTCTCATGTTCTTTTGGACAACTAATTCTGCAGCCCTCTCATGTTCTTTTGAGCAACTAATTCTGAAGCCCTCTCATGTTCTTTTGGACAACTAATTTTGGACCCCTCCCATGTTCTTTTGGACAACTAATATTGCACCCCTGCCATGTTCTTTTGGAAACTAATTCTGCAGCCCTCTCATGTTCTTTTGAGCAACTAATTCTGAAGCCCTCTCATGTTCTTTTGGACAACTAATTTTGGACCCCTCCCATGTTCTTTTGGACAACTAATATTGCACCCCTGCCATGTTCTTTTGGAAACTAATTCTGCAGCCCTCTCATGTTCTTTTGAGCAACTAATTCTGAAGCCCTCTCATGTTCTTTTGGACAACTAATTTTGGACCCCTCCCATGTTCTTTTGGACAACTAATATTGCACCCCTGCCATGTTCTTTTGGAAACTAATTCTGCAGCCCTCTCATGTTCTGGAATATCAAATTACACTTTAACAATGTTCTTGGACCATCAGATCTGGACTCAACTAATGTTCTTGGATCACCAACTCTATACTCCACCGGTGTTTCTAGGGTATCAAATACAGACTCGCTGATTCTTAACGATCAAATTCCGGCCACCTCCCCTCCCCAGGGTTCTGCCGCGGACGTTAGCAAAGCTGGACAATGTCACTTTTCAGTAGGGTTGAAAATTATCGACTCTTTGTGTTAGTATTCAGGCATTAGCGAGCATATTGACTTAGTAAATAATTGCGATGGACTGAAATGATAAAAGTTATATGGAAACTTGTTATACGTAACACTTTCTGCTACTGTTTAGATAAAGCGTTTAAAAGTAAAGCAAAGCGAGCATATTGACTTAGTAAATAATTGCGATGGACTGAAATGATAAAAGTTATATGGAAACTTGTTATACGTAACACTTTCTGCTACTGTTTAGATAAAGCGTTTAAAAGTAAAGCAAAGCGAGCATATTGACTTAGTAAATAATTGCGATGGACTGAAATGATAAAAGTTATATGGAAACTTGTTATACGTAACACTTTCTGCTACTGTTTAGATAAAGCGTTTAAAAGTAAAGCAAAGCGAGCATATTGACTTAGTAATAATTGCGATGGACTGAAATGATAAAAGTTATATGGAAACTTGTTATACGTAACACTTTCTGCTACTGTTTAGATAAAGCGTTTAAAAGTAAAGCAAAGCGAGCATATTGACTTAGTAAATAATTGCGATGGACTGAAATGATAAAAGTTATATGGAAACTTGTTATACGTAACACTTTCTGCTACTGTTTAGGTAAAGCGTTTAAAAGTAAAGCAAAATATTTATTCTATAATGCAATATCGGTTAGCCACCAAAATGCATCCATATATAGTAGTTAGTCAACTAAACTACAAGCCAACGAACCAACGATTACACGACTACCAGTTGTAATACAGCATTCACTGAAAATTGGCGAGTTAGGCTTTAAGTAAGATCTGTGAGTTATATTCACACTTAGTTGAAATTATATCGGACTGAGTTAGGCAGGTAACTTGGGGTTCCAAGTTAACTATTCTAACTTACACCTGAGGTTGAAATTAGTGAGTTAGACACAAATCTGACTCAGGAACTCTGAGTTGCATAAAATTTACTCACGTCGAGCTAGTTTTCGAACTCAGAGTTACTGAGTAAATTTTTTGATTCATTCTGAATTTAATTAACTCAGACTGAGTGACAATTACAACTCAAGCCTGAGTTACGGTGTTAATTCACCAGTGTGAGTTAATCGAACACATCCTGAAACGGTCCGATACGATTTCAGACGTCTGAAACGATGTAACTAAGGCTGAGTTGAAATTAATTTCAGGAAATTTCTAGTTCTAATTATGCGTCACATTTGGGCCGATTGTTTTGTTAACAACATGTTTTGGATAAAATGCAGAAATTTTAAGCGAATACCTAACAATTATAGGTAGCAAGTTGCCCTGTCTGAAACTTTTGAGCCATAATATTTAAATTTCAGTCTGTCAAACATAGTATCTTATGTGAAATTTGTCGTTATAACAGTATTAAAAGTTAGGTCAGAATTAACTCTAAGAAATAATTCTGCTGTCAATTAATTTAAAAGGTAGTTCGACACCTTCGGAGAAAGCAAATTCTCAAATCTTGTCTAAAGACATGAACCGTCATAAGTGTTTTTAATAATCTCAAAAAAGTAGCTCTAAAATTGAGCGCGTTGAAATTGAACATAAAGTTATATGGGCATTTGATAATTTTATTTTTAATGATATTTACGGTATAAAAGTTTTTGTTTTCGCCTTAAATGTGATTGGACAAATCTGATACGTTTCCGACCGCAATTATTATTTGATAAACGGCCTCCATCGTTTCCGCTGTGAAGAACAGTACGACATCCACTATGCTTGATTATTCGGGAAAACTTATCTTCATGTATTAAAACATATTATGGGATGAATGTACGAAGCTTGATATAGTAACTCAGGAGCGTATAGTCATGACATAATCTCCGGTTGTCAAGAATAGTATGGATCAACTGGGCTTAATTCTTGCACAAAATTATCCACATTTAAACGGCATTCGGATGAATGCACGAAGCTTGACATAGTAACTCAGGAGCGTATAGTCATGACATAATCTCCGGTTGTCAAGAATAGTACGGCATCAACTGGGCTTGATTCTTTGCACAAAATTATCCACATTTAAACGGCATTCGGATGAATGCACGAAGCTTGATATAGTAACTCAGGAGCGTATAGTCATGACATAATCTCCGGTTGTCAAGAATAGTACGGCATCAACTGGGCTTGATTCTTTGCACAAAATTATCCACATTTAAACGGCATTCGGATGAATGCACGAAGCTTGATATAGTAACTCAGGAGAGTATAGTCATGACATAATCTCCGGTTGTCAAGAATAGTACGGCATCAACTGGGCTTGATTCTTTGCACAAAATTATCCACATTTAAACGGCATTCGGATGAATGCATGATAATTTGATATATATTGATATATTTTTTAAGTATTATACCATAAACACCTTCAGGCAATGGAATAGATGGTCCATTTTAAAACTGAGCGGACGTGAATAAAATTTGTTTTACAAAAATGAAAATTACTGGGGGCCTTATTGCTCCTTCAATATCACTGGGTGCGTGCAATTACCTTTCACAAATTATCAAATTATTGGGTAATTACTATATTATAAGATAGGGACCCGAAAAGTTACAGTGTGCATGAAATTTTGCAGCACCACGAATTTCTAAAATATGTGGGTTTTTTGTAGAACCCAATAAATTTTGGGGAAGCTTTGTTATCTTTCCTTCAGTTTAACAGTGGATGATATATAATGCCTTATACCTTAGTGTCTGCAGAGTCTGACACAAGTTATAACAGTATCACAAACGTGTGCATTAGGTACTACCAACGTAGGAGAAAACGTATGATCTTTATAGGAAAGATTTTAACCATATTTAGAAATACTATGCAATTGACTGTGGTTTAAATGTTAGGGCCATGTGAATCAAAAAGTCTATTAAAAACGGCACAAAGTCAAAGCAACAGCATTTTTAGCATTACCCCTTAATATCCTCAGTAAAGTGACAGCGTAGAAATAAGTACCGTTCTCTAGGGGCCTGTTCTGACGAACAATCTTTTTTTGGCGCTACAGTAGCGTGAATTTGACCGATAAAAACCTTGCCGTGACATATAGAATCTACAAATAAATTTACACAGCTTTATAATTTCAACTTACTTTTTGGGCACCAGTTCCACCAGTTCTACAGCATAAATTCTGTGGCACTAAACACTGGAAGCCTAACATTGCACAAGCCGTTGATACATGGGCCTTCGGCAATTCGATTGTTGGGACAACGATCCCAAAATTAGAAGATAAATCTTATACTCTTATAATAAACCCAGAGTATACCATTAAGAAGTTGGACATTTTCGTCAGATAGCATTAATTTAGTATTGATCATGTTTTGTTTTGTTTCCGCAAAGGCAAATGAAAATGACTCATTCAACTGGCGCAATATTATCAAAGCTGTTTGCTTCGATCACAATTGATTAATGAAAAGCGAGCAATATTGTTCGTTGGAAGCCTAAATTTGTGCAACTTACTATATTAAAAGTAGAAAAGTTCGTATTTAATGATGTGTTTGTGCAAATAACTGCAGGCGATAAGTTGTTATATAAGATACTTTAGGATACAATTTTAAACTTTGTGAGTAAACTTTTAATAAAGGAATAAGTTGACATTTATGGTCCTGAAAATGAAAATAATTATGCTCAATGAGAAGGCTAATTTTTAGCTGCTGAATTTGCTAGCCTATGTATATCATGATTTATGACGACATAATATCTTTATATTGCTCAATGCTCAAACTTAGTAAATCAATATCTAATCTCCTTAATCTCGAAATTACCGACCAATCTTTATATTTTGCTGTTGTTTCTAGGGCTCGGTAGTTGGAGAAGGGAGCTTGGCACTGCATGTTTTGAGCAAAAATTTGTGGTAAAATTTTCTTGTCATTTATAATAACGGTATGGTTTGTGGTTTGCGCCCAAATCTGTTGTTTTTAATAAATATGTTCCCCTCCTAAATTCAATTCTGTCCAGCTCTTTTTAGTATGATTGCATTTGAAATTGCCCCAAATCTAGTTTTTGCAGGTAGTCAATTCGTTTCTTTGTTTTCGTAATATGCAAATAGATATATTTTCAAACAAGTTATGGCTGGTGTTTTTTTCAATAAACTCAGCCAAATGAGAAGTGATCCCTACTTGTAATAGTTATCTCTCCAGACATGAAACCGGTGCTGTTCCATTGTCGTTAACCGTGACAACAAATATCTGCGCACTGTAGAAAACAGCTCCGTCACGATGGACTCGACTAAGTTGGTACCAACTTGACTCTTTACTGTAGAAACAGGGTGCATCAAATTTGACTTACCTGAGTCGGTCTCCAACCTGAATCTACACTCGTAGAAAACAGCTGCGTCAAAATTGACTCACCCTAGTCGTCCCAACCTGATCTGTACACGAGAAAAACAGAGATACGTCAAAATTGACTGAGATGAGTCGGTCCTAACCTGACTCTGCACTACAGAAAACAGTGTGTCAAAATTGACTCAACAATGCAGTAGGTTCAAAACCTTACTATCCACTGTAGAAAACAGCTGCGTCAAAATTGACCTCGGCCTAGAGTTGGTCCAGCAACCTAACTCTACACTGTAGATAAACAGCTGTGTCAAAATTGACCCAACATAGCTTGTACCAACCTGACTCTGCACTGTAGAAAAAACAGCTCGGTGAAAAAATTGACTCAACTGAGGCTCTCTGTCCCAACCTGACTCTGCACTTTGGAGAAACAGCTGCGTCAAAATTGACTCGACCTAAGTGGGTCCCAACCTAAACTTTGCACTGAGAAAAATAGCTACATCAAAATTGACTGAACTGAGTCGGTTGACCAGCCTGACTATGCACTGTAGAAAACAGCCGTGTCAAAAGTCCGACTCAAATTACTCGGTTCCAACCTTACTCTTGCACTGTAAGAAAACAGCTGCGTCAAAAAGTGGACTCAAATGAGTCGTTCCGAACGTGATGCCGCACTGTGTTAAAACAGCTGCGTCAAAATTGACGAAACTGA
>JASANE010028913.1:0-19183 GCA_030248225.1 Trileptium ribeirensis | reverse complement strand
GATTGCCTGCTGATCCTAAATAATTAAGAGCGTTACGTTATATGGTAAGAGAAAAGCAATGCAGTCATGGTTCGCTGGTTAAAGGCAGCCCATCGTTAGACTTAAGGATAGTGTAATGCTTAGATATAAGAACCGAAGCTAGGTCTAACGGTTTTACCGCCTTGGCTAAATGGAAT
This sequence comes from Trileptium ribeirensis, assembly GCA_030248225.1. NCBI lineage: Eukaryota > Metazoa > Nematoda > Enoplea > Enoplida > Thoracostomopsidae > Trileptium > Trileptium ribeirensis. Next base: position 19,007 of record JASANE010028913.1, on the reverse strand, counting down.
GAAAACAGCAGTATCCATATTTCGCCAATTCTTTAATCATTGAGATTCTCGAAAATAATTAAGAGCGTTACGTTATATGGTAAGAGAAAGAAGCAATGCAGTCATGGTTCGCTGGTTAAAGCCAGCCCATCGTTAGACTTAAGGATAGTGTAATGCTTAGATATAAAAACCGAAGCTAAGTGAGTCCGATTTTACCGCCTTGGCTAATTGGAATGAAAACAGCAGTATCCATATTTCGCCAATTCTTTAATCACTGAGGTTCTCGAAAATAATTAAGAGCGTTACGTTATATGGTAAGAGAAAAGCAATGCAGTCATGGTTCGCTGGTTAAAGGCAGCCCATCGTTAGACTTAAGGATAGTGTAATGCTTAGATATAAGAACCGAAGCTAAGTCTAACGATTCTTCCGCCTTGGCTAAATGGAATGAAAACAGCAGTATCCATATTTCGCCAATTCTTTAATCACTGAGATTCTCGAAAATAATTAAGAGCGTTACGTTATATGGTAAGAGAAAGAAGCAATGCAGTCATGGTTCGCTGGTTAAAGCCAGGCCATCGTTAGACTTAAGGATAGTGTAATGCTTAGGTATAAGAACCGAAGCTAAGTGTAACGATTCTACCGCCTTGGCTGAATGGAATGAAAACAGCAGTATCCATATTTCGCCAAATCTTTAATCACTGAGATTCTCGAAAATAATTAAGAGCGTTACGTTATATGGTAAGAGAAAGAAGCAATGCAGTCATGGTTCGCTGGTTAAAGCCAGCCCATCGTTAGACTTAAGGATAGTGTAATGCTTAGATATAAGAACCGAAGCTAAGTCTAACGATTCTACCGCCTTGGCTAAATGGAATGAAAACAGCAGTATCCATATTTCGCCAATTCTTTAATCACTGAGGTTCTCGAAAATAATTAAGAGCGTTACGTTATATGGTAAGAGTAAGAAGCAATGCAATCATGGTTCGCTGGTTAAAAGCTGCCCATCGTTTGACTTAAGGATAGTGTAATGCTTAGATATAAGAACCGAAGATAAGTCTAACGATTCTACCGCCTTGGCTAAATGGAATGAAAACAGCAGTATCCATATTTCGCCAATTCTTTAATCACTGAGATTCTCGAAAATAATTAAGAGCGTTACGTTATATGGTAAGAGAAAAAAGCAATGCAGTCATGGTTCGCTGGTTAAAGGCAGCCCATCGTTAGACTTAAGGATAGTGTAATGCTTAGATATAAGAACCGAAGCTAAGTGTAACGATTCTACCGCCTTGGCTAAATGGAATGAAAACAGCAGTATCCATATTTCGCCAATTCTTTAATCACTGAGGTTCTCGAAAATAATTAAGAGCGTTACGTTATATAGTAAGAGAAAAGCAATGCAGTCATGGTTCGCTGGTTAAAGGCAGCCCATCGTTAGACTTAAGGATAGTGTAATGCTTAGATATAAGAACCGAAGCTAAGTCTAACGATTCTTCCGCCTTGGCTAAATGGAATGAAAACAGCAGTATCCATATTTCGCCAATTCTTTAATCACTGAGATTCTCGAAAATAATTAAGAGCGTTACGTTATATGGTAAGAGAAAGAAGCAATGCAGTCATGGTTCGCTGGTTAAAGCCAGGCCATCGTTAGACTTAAGGATAGTGTAATGCTTAGGTATAAGAACCGAAGCTAAGTGTAACGATTCTACCGCCTTGGCTGAATGGAATGAAAACAGCAGTATCCATATTTCGCCAAATCTTTAATCACTGAGATTCTCGAAAATAATTAAGAGCGTTACGTTATATGGTAAGAGAAAAAAGCAATGCAGTCATTGTTCGCTGGTTAAAGGCAGCCCATCGTTAGACTTAAGGATAGTGTAATGCTTAGATATAAGAACCGAAGCTAAGTCTAACGATTCTACCGCCTTGGCTAAATGGAATGAAAACACCAGTATCCATATTTCGCCAATTCTTTAATCACTGAGGTTCTCGAAAATAATTAAGAGCGTTACGTTATATGGTAAGAGAAAAGCAATGCAATCATGGTTCGCTGGTTAAAGGCAGCCCATCGTTAGACTTAAGGATAGTGTAATGCTTAGATATAAGAACCGAAGCTAAGTCTAACGATTCTACCGCCTTGGCTAAATGGAATGAAAACAGCAGTATCCATATTTCGCCAATTCTTTAATCACTGAGATTCTCGAAAATAATTAAGAGCGTTACGTTATATGGTAAGAGAAAGAAGCAATGCAGTCATGGTTCGCTGGTTAAAGCCAGCCCATCGTTAGACTTAAGGATAGTGTAATGCTTAGATATAAGAACCGAAGCTAAGTGTAACGATTCTACCGCCTTGGCTACATGGAATGAAAACAGCAGTATCCATATTTCGCCAATTCTTTAATCACTGAGATTCTCGAAAATAATTAAGAGCGTTACGTTATATGGTAAGAGAAAAAAGCAATGCAGTCATTGTTCGCTGGTTAAAGGCAGCCCATCGTTAGACTTAAGGATAGTGTAATGCTTAGATATAAGAACCGAAGCTAAGTCTAACGATTCTACCGCCTTGGCTAAATGGAATGAAAACACCAGTATCCATATTTCGCCAATTCTTTAATCACTGAGGTTCTCGAAAATAATTAAGAGCGTTACGTTATATGGTAAGAGAAAAGCAATGCAGTCATGGTTCGCTGGTTAAAGGCAGCCCATCGTTAGACTTAAGGATAGTGTAATGCTTAGATATAAGAACCGAAGCTAAGTCTAACGATTCTACCGCCTTGGCTAAATGGAATGAAAACAGCAGTATCCATATTTCGCCAATTCTTTAATCACTGAGATTCTCGAAAATAATTAAGAGCGTTACGTTATATGGTAAGAGAAAGAAGCAATGCAGTCATGGTTCGCTGGTTAAAGGCAGCCCATCGTTAGACTTAAGGATAGTGTAATGCTTAGATATAAGAACCGAAGCTAAGTCTAACGATTCTACCGCCTTGGCTAAATGGAATGAAAACACCAGTATCCATATTTCGCCAATTCTTTAATCACTGAGGTTCTCGAAAATAATTAAGAGCGTTACGTTATATGGTAAGAGAAAAGCAATGCAGTCATGGTTCGCTGGTTAAAGGCAGCCCATCGTTAGACTTAAGGATAGTGTAATGCTTAGATATAAGAACCGAAGCTAAGTCTAACGATTCTACCGCCTTGGCTAAATGGAATGAAAACATCAGTATACATATTTCGCCAATTCTTTAATCACTGAGATTCTCGAAAATAATTAAGAGCGTTACGTTATATGGTAAGAGAAAGAAGCAATGCAGTCATGGTTCGCTGGTTAAAGCCAGCCCATCGTTATACTTAAGGATAGTGTAATGCTTAGATATAAGAACCTAAGCTAAGTCTAACGATTCTACCGCCTTGGCTAAATGGAATGAAAACAGCAGTATCCATATTTCGCCAATTCTTTAATCACTGAGATTCTCGAAAATAATTAAGAGCGTTACGTTATATGGTAAGAGAAAAAAGCAATGCAGTCATTGTTCGCTGGTTAAAGCCAGCCCATCGTTAGACTTAAGGATAGTGTAATGCTTAGATATAAGAACCTAAGCTAAGTCATAACGATTCTACCGCCTTGGCTAAATGGAATGAAAACAGCAGTATCCATATTTCGCCAATTCTTTAATCACTGAGATTCTCGAAAATAATTAAGAGCGTTACGTTATATGGTAAGAGAAAAAAGCAATGCAGTCATTGTTCGCTGGTTAAAGCCAGCCCATCGTTAGACTTAAGGATAGTGTAATGCTTAGATATAAGAACCGAAGCTAAGTCTAACGATTCTACCGCCTTGGCTAAATGGAATGAAAACAGCAGTATCCATATTTCGCCAATTCTTTAATCACTGAGATTCTCGAAAATAATTAAGAGCGTTACGTTATATGGTAAGAGAAAAAAGCAATGCAGTCATTGTTCGCTGGTTAAAGCCAGCCCATCGTTAGACTTAAGGATAGTGTAATGCTTAGATATAAGAACCTAAGCTAAGTCTAACGATTCTACCGCCTTGGCTAAATGGAATGAAAACAGCAGTATCCATATTTCGCCAATTCTTTAATCACTGAGATTCTCGAAAATAATTAAGAGCGTTACGTTATATGGTAAGAGAAAAAAACAATGCAGTCATTGTTCGCTGGTTAAAGGCAGCCCATCGTTAGACTTAAGGATAGAGTAATGCTTAGATATAAGAACCTAAGCTAAGTGTAACGATTCTGCCGCTTTGGCTAAATGGAATGAAAACAGCAGTATCCATATTTCGCCAATTCTTCTAGTTTTCTTGCTGGAATGCTTTTTTGATTGATGCTATTCAATTATCATTGTCGTCGCTTTGCAATTAGTCAATTTCAAAATTAACAGTTATACGTTCAGTATTAAAAATTAGAATGTGTGAATTCTGTATTTGTTACACATGTGCTTTAGCTTTGTTATATATTTTTTTGGAAAATACGTAGTAACCCCGGTCTTTAAAGTGTATTATTAATTCTAATATCCTGCAACACGTTGTCTTGTTTTTAACTCTGGCTAAGTTGTCAAGATAAATCATTTATTATTTGTGTTAAATTTCTCCGGATTAAATGAGAAAAATTTTAATTGCTATCTCAAAGAAATTTAAATCTTTAATCCAACAGATATTTAGTCTATCAGGTACAAAAGATTCAGAACCTCAAAGCTAAAACAAAAGAGCCTGTAAAATCAGGTTTTAGAGTGTATCTCGGTCACGCTTGCATTTCTTTTCAACAGTGACATATCCCAACAGTTGATCTCACTTGTGATAATAACGAGACTGTATTGTTTTGCTACAGAAATGCTAGCAAATCTTACCGAAAATATACCGAATCTGGACAAGCTTCTGTCGACAATCGAGAATCTCGCAAGCGCTGTTGGTCGCTACGAAGATCATCCACAAATACTTGACGTCGATTTACCGATGACTGCTAGGTAGGTAAATGAGAGACACATACAATCTGGGTGTTTGCAAACAATTACTAAAATGCCGAATAGATTTTCGGATGTACGCGAAAAAAACAGAAGATTTGTTTTAAACAAGTCATACTCTGGCTTGTTACCGTTTAATTAATTGAAGCATTTAGACTACGCACATATATAGCCACCCGTGGCGACAGAATTTCTGTCAGTGAATTTCACGGCAGTATTTTAACGCTCTCCGTGAACAAAGTTGTTAGCTGCCTATGGAATTGCCGGCAGCTTCAGCTCATATCCGTAAAGTTATTAGTTAAAAACATGATTACATTTACTTTTGCACTGACCGATCAGTTGATGCAATCATCAACGTTCACACCACAACATTAGCATATGTAGTACGTTTATACGAAGAGATTTCTACGTAGCAATTGTAGTACAAATTGGTAGTAAGAAATCAATAACAGCTGAATAAATTATGTCGTCGCATGAATCAAAGACACCAATAGAACGCCCACAAGTGGTCACTAGCATTGTCTTAGCTACATTAATATCAATGGTTTTAATACCATATCAGACCTATTCGAAGTCAAGAAAATTTCAACCCCACCCAAATTGAGGATGACCTATCCGATTGCGGCTTCGATATAATACAACAGCACCGCTAAAACTAGAAACGAAAGATCGATTAAGACTGGACTTAAATTTGATATCCAACTGATAGCACTGATTTGAAGAGTTGATTTTAGCATGTTCTTTTGCTAACATTTCTATATAAATTATAAATATTGCTACATATGCATAGAAGTTATACAGCTATTTATTTTATTTATATATTATACGTAATGTGTATCTATTTACTGATGTATTTATATCACAAAGTAACGCCGTCACAGCTTCAATGGAGGCTGGGAATACGACGCGTTTTTCGCTTTAGGCGAGTTTTTTTACTGTAGATGGCGGACGAAGCGCTTTTATACTATAGTGCGAAGCTCCGTTGTTAATTCTGAGAAACATTTTGAAAAAATATGTGGTGCGGCCTGCGACATTCGGTCCTCCTAGAAGCTTATGTGGGTCAGGTTCCCGTCAATCTTCCCGCCCTGCTGGCGCCACGCCCCCATTACGTTTACATAACATATTAATCGGTAGGTTTTTATAACTTTATTTTTTATTATAAATATATCTTATTCCTGCTGTACCCAGATTTTTAGCCTAGATATGGAAATTTAGAACCGCACTCGTTAGTCTTTTCTAGTATAAGAGATGTTAAATTTATTTTACGTAATGTTGTCCCCCACCTTTGGGACACATAATATATACATCCAAGTACATGTATAATCTACTCATTTAAGGCCATTGTACGTGCTTATGATGGGCTGTAGAAAGCCTTTCCTCCTGACGCGTCCGATCCGCCTTCAACGCGAAGCGTCGACTCCTCCCCAAGAAGGTGCTCCAACCACCTCTGACCGCATAACCTTACCGACGGGGTGCCCTATCCACTCCGAATCCCCTTGATACCCCTGGGACCTCGGACCTTGAGCATGTCTGATAGTGATGTGTCATAGATAAGTGTGTATTAGATCATATGTATGCAAGGTCGGTGGTCTTAGGAGGTATATGGTACCGTCGGGTCGTGAGGTCCGGGGGAGTCGGGTAGGGAAGAAGTTAAATCTTGAAATTTTAACGAACTCATTAATTTCTCCAATTTGCTAAAATTTTTGGTATTTGGTGCTACATATCTCTTACTTTTGCCAAAATTGTCCCTTATTTTTACTGCATTTTTTAATGTTGCTAAGTTTCCCACCATTTTCCGAGTGGTGCCGGCGGGCGGTGGGTGCGTGCTGCGCTGGAGGGTGGTTTGGTGTGACTTGGGCCCTCGGAGCTTTACGAGCATCTCCTTGTTACACTTCTATGCGTATATATATGATATTACATAGTATTTTTTATTTTTTATTACGTTTAACTATTTATATATACATACATATTATAATAGATGCTGTATATATTTCAGTTATATCACATATTGGTGGAATTTCGGCAAAGAGGGACCAAAGCAGCCTGAGTAAGTATTTTTAGTTTATTCCAACGATACAGCGATCTTAATTTTTCACTCCACTATTTGCAAGGTATTAAGAAAGATATCATGGAAACCACGGCATTCAGCATATGCACAGCAAGACCGTGTTCAGGCAGACCCTGTCCGATCAGATATGACCAAATTCTATGCCTACATTATACAAGTGGAAAATACGGATCGGAACGAATCTGAGAAGATCGGACGTAATATTAACAGACACCCTGATACGCAACAGTATATTATGATAAGGTCGTCTACTGCATTTTCGCGAGACTGTCTGCATCAATCTGATTTCAGTGACTCCGGAATTATTTTACAGTACTGATTTGTAGGGAACGCGAAACAAATATATTTTGAAGTAAAGCGTGAATTCACTGGCAAAAATGGGACAACTAATCTCTAAACAGGTTTAAGCGGGGCCATGTCGTAATGGTTCGCCCGTCTACTACACAAACAGACGGTGTTGTGTTCCATTTAGTGCGCCAGCGAATTAGAACGATCAGGGTGTATCAAATGATAACTATACCTTATACTGGGTTAACCTGACGTGCCCCAGGTCGGTGATTCAGATGTGAAGAGTAAACAGCTTAAAAATAATTGCTGTGTAGCTACCCGCGTTGTTTGCAAAGAAAGTGCGCGATATAGATATAACTTCTAGCGAAGCGCCAATTTGCTGGTAAAAATAACACAACCTTGTTGCTAAATGTTTCAAGAGGGCCTGTGATATAGCGGCTAGCATGTCTTCTGCATATAACGACGGCCCGCTATTCGATTTCCGATGGGTCCCTACTTTAGCTCGATTTTAGTACAGCTATATGGTTTGTTGGTGGCACTGGTCTGGTTTGGGGTGAGTGAGATAGTGACATTGTTAAGCACATTATTTGCAGTGTGTTCCGTAGAAGTATACCTGATTTGTATTCTTCTTTCTTCTATATAATGGATTGTTACTGTCAAGTCTTGTTTATATCTATTTTAATTTAAACTTCCGATGCTCTTACAATGGGTCGTAAAAATCATACCCTAGCGAAACGCAGCTGCTTTGTCGAGGAACCTCCTGTGAGCCAGGCTAATATGAAATAGCATGAGTGCTAAAACATTAAAAAATTATTCACAACTACCATTAGGAGTAATTGTACTAAATTCACCATACAAATATTACAGTATTTCTGCATCAAACGAACAGCTTTGTAGAAAAGAAAGATAACCTATAATAGTATTTCGCAGCAAATATAGTCTTAGTTGAGAATTAATTATGTCCTAGCAAATGGTGCTACGCCCACGGTCCAAACATATTTCCGTTCTTTCTTAATAATAATAATAAGAAACATTTGTTACGCGCCTTTTTGGCAAAAGCCTGACAAAAGCGCAAGATAGTATATAATATTCCGAAACATAGTCATGAATGTTACATAGTCACAAATAGTGTCTAGAAAAGTAATATCATATAATCATGTCGTAAATTCTCAATGTCATGCAGGTGGGAACAGAAATGTTTTTAGTTTTGCTGTAAAGTTAATAACATCAAGATTTAGATTTCGGAGGGCACTTGGTAAATTGTTCCATTCTGAGGGTCCCAAATAACAAAAACTATTGTTTCTGATTACATCAATCCGAAGTGTTCGTTCATTAGTATAACGTGCCACTTTCTTAATCGTAATCTAGGCATTCAATATTGTTAGCTTTTATTACATAACTAGGCCTCAGGATTTGGTATACACTTTTTGTTTCTACTTTTTTCATTCTTCAAAAACATTAATTAAAGTCTATTTTACGGTAATTGGGATTTCTCCGGCTCAAGCACGGCTGTATGTATTTATCGTTTAATATTGAACTACAACTACTAAGGTTTAATATAAAAAGCCTTGTTCTAATATAGCTGTTAACATCGGGTTTGAGAATAAAACAATTTGTAAAATCTCAAACGTTTATGGAGTTTTCAGAAAAAACTGAAGGCTTTAAATTCCGAAACTAACATATAAGTTTAACAGAAAAAAAATTTCGCTTATACGTAAACTCAGTTTTATGTCCGAGATTTTTTGTTGTATTTTGCATGAGTTACACAGTAATTTGCCGATGGTTGGTCGCTTTTAACTAATATAGCTACTAAAAGTATATGTTCCTCATGAGTCTGATGTCAAAGACTAATACATGTTTCACTTTCAACCTGAAGAGAGGACAAAACTTGTCCGCCAAGCAATATTTCTTAACTGCACCTGGAAAATTACTGGATGCGTGCAATTTATTAGCATCCATAAATTTTTCAATTACTGTGTTATTACGGAACATAACGACCAGACCCAAAAAATTAGTGTGTGCACTAAATTTTGGAACACCCACAAATTTTCCAATTGCTATGATCCATGCTGCATCCACAATTTTTTTGAGAAATTTTTGAGCTTCTCTCTTCGGTTTTAACGTAGATGTTCTGTAAACTTTATAGGAATGCAGCACAGAAACCGGTAACGAAAGTGACGTCGGAACATATTAATCTCGTATTCAGGGCAACCACAACTCAAATAAAAGATCATATCGGATTGGCTAATGCTGCGTGGTTAGCAAGAATTTCAGGTAAGCCAAAATGTTAGAAAGCAACAATTGATCATGCGAATAGTCTGTTTATGGACACTGGAATCAAAAATAAGGACAAAGCTTTATTTTTGCGGCACCCAAATGATTTGTATTTTGTGCAGTACTGAACAAACTTAACTGCAACCTGCGCCAACTAGCCATTGGTCCATGTATAGGTGATGCTTGGACTATTAATGATTTGCGCAAGACAAGCTAGTAACAACATCCGCACATTAATTTAGTAGTTGTTGTTTTGGTACAGACATGAGGCTCTAGCAGTGTCCCATTTTGAACAAAATTTCCGTATACACAGCAATTGAGTTCGCATTGTGTTTCGAATAACGACCGCTAATAATGGGTACCTTAAGCTTTCATTGTGTTTCAAGAAATCACAACATAAGGTCAGGGAGTGAATTAAACGCACGGTTTTAGGAATTCCATACCTGCGTTTTTAGTCATTGAGCTTCTGTTTATTATTCAACATTTTTATTAAATTTGTCGGATCAACAAAATTCCTAAGCGACAGTGTTTTTGGAAGCTTATAAGTCAATTTAGAAAGATAATAGGAAGACCATGCCATACACTCAGCTAAATTTTGACTCAATGGACGTTCTGTAAATTGTGTAAATTGCTGTTTCATATGACGACTTCGAGCTCGTGCAATTAGTTCAGAAGTTATCAACCATCTACAATCTAACGTCAGATTTTCTTACTTTAAACTACACCGCTTCAAAAATGTTTCCATGTGTTCTGAATATGACCAGTTTATAATGCCTAATGTGGAACAATTCGCAAATTTTTGCAGTGTGTGAGATATACTTCAATGTGTTATTTGCATCAAAATACAACATCAGAACCCTGCTCCTGAGGCCTGACGTGTAATTAGTACACGTAGCCGCACAGCTTCTTTATAAAATTCATTTTAGTGTAACGTAATTCATTTCGGTCAGAATAGATAACACGTTTCGCCAGGCCGCGCTGTTGTATAAAGTTTTATAACCGTTGGGTTCAAAACCCTAGGTTACACCAACATTATAATTCGGCCGTCGCTGCTGCGTCAGTTTGAAGTGTTTGACAGAAGCACCACAAAATCGGCTAAAATTAAGGTTTAGTGACGGTGGCTAAAAGCCTACTATAGTCCCTTTTTATTGGGCTCAACCGATTGTGAATGCACCTTTAAAATCCAATCTTCACGACTACTATTTAAAGATTCAAATTTTATTGATTTTATACTTTAATTAGCTAGGTAGTTCCAAGTATTTTTTATATTTTATTGTTACATTTTTCCATTTAAACTGCTACTTTCAACACAACGGTCAGAACGTAGCATCTAGTATCAAAATTAGGTTGTTAAATGTGTCTCACGGCCATTTTTCTATTACGTTTGATTTGATACGTCTCAATACTGTGCGACCTGATCGTATCTGAATTCATGTGTGCGTAGATTTATTACATCCAATCGGATGATGCTGTATGATAGCTAGAGAAACCATAGACTGTGTACAAGGTAGACGCAGAAGTCGGCAGAATAAGAAGAAATCAAATTAGACATAATGCGAACATTGCCTGAATTTGTGCTAAATAGCACAATGTATTATCTAAGGAGTCTGAATCCAGAAGAATGCCGTTTAATCTGTGTGTAAAGTACTGATGATGTCCAAGCTCGTTAGAAGTCCGGATGTGATTACTTTGTCACAGTTTTTATATTTTTTAGTCTTCAGTATGAAATCGCATGACTTATAGAAACGTCTATAAATTCTATTATTTTGATGAAATAATAACATTTGTGCCGGTTGATCATTGCCACTTATAGAGCTTAAGTTTTTTCGTCTTAGCACTATTGAAACTGTGTATGTATATATAGAAATATATTCTTCGTTTTGACCGTGACTAGGTCTCGTAATCTTCAAAATTCTATCGTTTTCGAAAGATAGAACTGTCATAACACCGAATTATACAATATGTACGGCTTTTATATCTAATTTTCAAACGCATCATTTATTTAATAACTAGAGTAGTGAAAGTTTTCTCTAAATTTTGCTTAAAAATGTCTGTTTTATTCAACAGATAAATGTGTAAAACTCATTTATATGTGATTTTGTATTAGTTGTATTGCATTTTAGACATGTCGTAGAAAATCTATTATTTATATATTCAGCTTACATAGTATAACCTACTCTCCAATTATACATACATAACTTACTTATGGAGTTCGTAGGTGTCCAAGCTCTGACGACTAAAGTGGTAGATATTGATGGTGCTGGCAGAGATGGGGAGTAAACAAAAATTTTTCGCATTTAGCCAATTTAACATGACATTTTTTTAAAAATTTTTTACCCTAATGTTCCATTAACAGTTTTGCAATTTTGCTCATAATTGGACGCAGGGGGTGTGTGAGGCCTCAGAGGATGGTGAGGGTAAATATATATGTCAAGGAGTCCAATCCGAAGGGGGCGGTCCTCCGGCGTTATGGACATCTATCATATATGCTATTCCTAACAACGGTTCCGCATTTAGTGTGCAAAATTCGAGAAAATACTTAAGTTTTGTATTAAATCCGCAGCCTTATGGAGAAAAATGGTATATAACAGATAATAGTATTTTGTAGCAATTATATGGTCCCTTAGTTGTGATTTTTACCACTTTGAAACAAACCCATGCTAAACGTGCGATTCGGACGTTCCAAAACCAATTGCAGCCATTCGTTTAGGAATTATATCTTGTAGCGGTTATGTTTATTACATACCTAGCCTTCAGCATTTGGAATTAAGCATTTTTTGTTTTTTTTTTCAAATATTCAAATAATGTTTAAATAAAGACCTATTTTCATGGTTGCTGTGAATTGGGCAAATTGAATGCTTATTACGAAATATTATTCAATATATATGTGTAAAATAATTTATAAAATTAAGTTATTGAAGTTTATAGACCATATATGCAATATTTATAAGCACATAATGCTAATGACATCCTTACATATATGTTTTTATTTATATACTTATTTATTATTATTTGTGCTTTTTCATTTGTTTTAGCGTATATCGTTCCGGCAATCCCGTTAGTTACTGTCGATGTTGTAACGGATCATCTATTGCCAACTGCCCGAAAAATTCGCGAAAATGCTGTACGCGCAATGAAATCCGAACAATTCGTTATTGCACACCCGGAAGAGGCAGATGAAGGAGCTGTAGCCGAGGTAACTTTTTCATCGCAAAGATATTCAATTTTAGAAATTTCAATAGTTAAACAAATAGGTTTACATCATGAGATATTTCGAATATAATATTTAAAATTTAGTTGCGAAATTACAATTTATCAAATTCTAAAGCTTAGCTCTATTTAACAATCAAATATCTTTAAATTAAAACGCCGTTTTTATACTTTAATCAGTGGCAGTTTAAACTTTACATCGCTGCCTAAGAATATATAAGAATTACGGATTTCACTTTGAACAACTATCCAACTTTGGTATTAACGTCATGAGTAATTTAGAAAGATCAAATCAATATTGAAGATATAAAATATTGCGGTCAATATATAAAATTTCTGTTGACATTTAAGTAAAAATTTTGTTAGTTTTTAATTACTTCAAGAAAACTTTTTCTTTTATTGCATTGCATGCCTTCGTACGTCATGTCTAAGTAAGAAGAATGGACAATATGTTCAAAAAGTTAAAGTTTGTAAAAGTAAAAGGAGTTTATTAAAAAGTTAAAACCTATTTGCGAAAACCATTACCAGACAATTTTCTCCGCTAACATAGAATTTAGAAGTAAACGTAACATTTGTCTGAAATACAAGCGTATTTGCATTGTTTGTTTAGCGACTAAGACAAGCGAAGTTATGATTCAGAAAACAAGCAGAGCCGATCTACTAGATCGGCAACATTGATAAATATCCAATTCTTAGTGCAGGAAATATTTAGAATAGCTCGTTCCAAGTAAGATGTTCTTCTTCGTAGGCTTCGCGTTAACTAGTGTGCAAACAAACTAAGCTGACGTTTACTGCTCAGAACAAACTGGTAACACCTCAAATGTAGTTTTTCGTATTATCAGTCACACCCGAAAACTGTTATTTTTCAGGAGCATGCTATTCTTGTTCGTGACGTCTACGCATTCCTCAGTGTGGTAATCAAATACACTGATATTCACCGGTGAGCTTATGTTTTTCACATTTATCAAATTATACTTTTGTTTTTGCAATTTCTTTACAAGACACTTCACGTTAGACGTAGATATAACATCTTGGGCTAAAGCTGAAATTGATCAACCCTGTTACCTATATCGTATAAAATGGGTTGCCTGACTACCATATTCAACTGATGTTTCATACAATCAATTAGGTATGTTTTTGGTATATAGTTTATGTTGCTCTAATTATGTCCCGATTATGTCATATATACAGTGCAACTTTTCAAGCAAATGATTCTAGATTTGTGCTTGTAATGAGCCGAAACGTCGTCTATAACTGAAGATGACGTAAATTGTATGTTATAGATTATAGTAAAACATTGATTTTATACACTTGAAATGTATTAAACAATAAACGTATATAACCTTATATTCGTGGATGTATGAACACCAGGACAAATTTGTACAGAATATTGTACATATGTTGCTTGATACACGAATTGTATGAGAAATCTTGCAGCAATTGTATGGAATTTTATACACATTATTAAGTAATGTATAGCACATTATTTATGTAATGTTTAATATTATAAATCAAAGTAACATGTGCTATTTTTAGTAATGTTGCAGTAATCATATATGCTGTTTCAATCCGATCGTTGATAGTGTAGAACAGTCTAGACAAATGTTAGTATTATAATAGTACATAACGGAGACGGGAATTACACTGCTTTCTACTTTTATTAGCCATTCGATGGGACTATTATCTGTTGCTTTCAAACGCTTGCAGCAGTGAAAAAGGGAAATGAAAACTAATTTATTGAAAATGAATATCAAAGGAAGACCACACCACAATAGTGCTACGTCAAGGCATCTCTTTTGCTTGCTCGGCTTCTTACGTCGTTGTGTTTCTTGGAAATTTAGTGAGAACTATTGGAGCGATATTTTCAGTGACGTCTACACGTATGCACATTAATCGCACATTGCCTATACTACCACATACACCTATATTTGACAGGGCGAGCTGGCTTAAGCATCCGAGTAACGACGTTGACGAACTTTACGAAAACGTTGCCGAAATATTTAAAATCTGGTCTAATTCACAGGTGAAATTCGATTTTCATTGTTTAAACTATCGGAGTGTTGTAATCTTACGAATTTAATAGAGTTTATGTAATTTATTGAAAAATTTTTTAACAGTCATAACCAATCTTAATTGGATAAATATTTGTTGGAACTACTGTTCCTTCCAGGTTCTTGCAGTTCTTACTAATTAGAAAATTTGTAGATCTGTGGCTTAATCTCGTTTTATATCAACGTCTTTTTAAGAATGCCTACATTACAAAAATTAGATCAGTGTTTTAAAATATAAAATCGTACTTTAGATTTAGCCATCTATGTTTCTTCTTATACATTCGGTCTGTCTATTTAAAAGTTATAAAACAGGAGTCAAAATAGGTACTATTTTAAATTTTGCGCATTCAGAATTTTCGAGGTGCAATCGTAAATTGGGAATGTTAACATTTTATGTATTTGGAAACATAGCCTGTACATTTTTGCACTGTTACTTTTCAGTGGTTGACCAGCAGTTTTTCATATAAAATTTGCCACTAAGAGCTTTACACTCAGCGTGAAGTTCTCAACAATCAACCTAACCTGCTTTAATCAAGTCATTTTATTAATTTTGAAATACCAGAAGTATATATTAGAGACCGCATCGGATCCCAATTTTCAGACACGGCCTTACCTGATCCGGCCCGACAGTTCGCACACCCGAACCGACTGGACTGCAGTCGCTCAACATACAAACTCCGTATATGTAGTACAAAATATCCGGAATGAAAACAATAAAACATGTCTATAAATAAAATAGTGCTCGCATTTCAGCATATTTTGATTTGTACTTTTACAGGATGTCCCATAAGCAACGCTCCGGTGTTAATGTGACCCAGCACGCCAAATAATAAACATGTCTTAAGGCGTTTAATTATGTACGTACTCGCATATATAACTTAGGTTTTTGATGAATAACACTTACCCTAAGTGCGAACGTAAGCGCCTACAAGACCAATGCATTCTTCCAATCGAAAACGTTTCGAACCACGTCAGGCTTTAGAAGTGAGATCTCCTCGGAAATACCTCAGGAACTACAGGGTTTGTCGTTTGCGGTTGCATGCCTTGTTCATTAATACTCCGCACAGAAAAAAGTCAGTAATGTTTAGATCAGGAGAACGAGCAGGCCATTCGGCAGAGCTTTGGCGCCCCAGCCAAAGGTCAGGGAATGGTTTGTCCAACCAACGACGCACATCCATCGCAAAAGGTAGACGCTCGCCATCCTGCATAAAGTGAATCCTTTCAATGTGTGATAACAGTTTAATATTAAGATAAAAATTCATTTCGCAGCATCATTAGATAGTTGTCTGTGTTCACATTACCATTGAAAAAGAACGGTTCAACAAATCCACCGAACACATGTCAACCCATACTGTCCGATCCGGGGCGTTCGTATGGTGTTCGATAGTGTTGTGAGGGTTTTCTGTATTTCAGTAAGCACAATTATGCCGGTTAACATAGCCGTTCAGTTTAAAATTGTTTTGTCGAATCAAATGACTTCGTTAGCTAAGTCCGGATTATCGAGACGGTGTAGCCATTTTCACAAAATTTAACCCTGTGATCATAATCATAATCTTTCATAGCATGAATTAACGTCGGTCTAAGAAGTTTTAGACCCAGACTTTTAACAATTCTGAAAACAGTCGATTAACTGATGTCGGTTTCAACAGCACAACCGTGAATTGACTCTGTCGGACTAGTGTAAAGATGATAATATCAGCTATAGCAGCATCGCTGGATGCCATCGGTGCTTTCACTGTTCGCGGCAAGTCACCTATTAGACCAAGCATTTTAGTTATTGAAGCAACAGTTTTATTATATCGTGGCTGTGAAGACGAACGCCCGGGCCATTGTCGCATAGCTTCACGGCTATCTTGGTTCATTGAATACAGTATTACTGCAGTTCTTCGATCAATCAAATTAAGTTGAGTATTAGGCATTTTGTTAGACATAGATAATTATAATATGCCCTGTCATAATTCCTGAATGTATGAGGGTTGTAAATATATTATGTCAGTCTGAACAACAGTTTGAAGTTCGGGCGTTACATATAGGACACCCTATAGTATAAAAGCTACACGAGTATTCTGGTAGATGACATCTGGGTACACTAAAGCTGACGTTGAGCTTATGCAAAGTATATATTGCAGGCAGACAGAACATGATTTGTGACGACATATGATTCCACTGCTGCACCGAAATTTGACCCGACTACCCAAGTCTGATATGTGACAACGCTCGACCCAACCCGACTCGACCAAACCCGACCCTACCTGGACACGACCCGACTGCGGTCTTTAGTATATATGATGGCATTAAGAACAGTGCAAATGCATTAGATATGTACGTAAATGGGTTATGTATTAATTTGTAGCATATAAATGTGTTATACATTAATGTGCAATATATATCATTATTTTGCAGCATTTTAAAAGAGAAGAGCTGAATTTTAAATCGCAGTTCGAAGAAGAAGCAGGAGAAGGCGGCGGAGATATGAAAACTGGTTAGGAAACTAAAGAGGGAATATTCCACGCAAAAACAGTCGCTACTCAATACTTTTTTCAGCAATCACAATGTAATGTCTCCAGTAAATATGTAAATTAGAACTGAGAATTATGGCTGTATTGGACAATCCGAGCTTTATATGAAGTACGAAGATCCAATCCAAGCTTAAGACCTATTTTAAGAACCCAGCCTGTACTTCTTATATATGGAAAAGCTGAGGTCGGCTGTTAAAGTTCTTTGCTAAAACTAAGAACATAATTTTAACAGGACCGCGTAGTAGAATAAATACTCAGTTAACAGCAAGACCAGTCGAGTCTACTTCGGTTTGGCTCTTCAAAGGTCTAAAACTAACTATATATACACTTCCTTTGCTGCTTTCTATACTATAAACACATTCTTTTTATTGCGTTTCGCAAACTTTTTGCTATCAGAGGTCTTTAAAAGCCAAGCCTGGGTTGCTGCCGAAAGAGCTGATTTGAGCTCAGCGGCATACTATTCACAAAGAGTCAAGCCTAACCGAACTTGTTTATATCGAGCACAGCCGAGAAATTGTTCAGAAAAAGCCCAGCTTAACCGGAACTTGAAAATCTGACTGTTTCTCACCTCTCTGGCAATTTATTAGAACTAATACAGCTTCCAATGTAATCAAAAGTGTTCAACACACCGAAACGTATTTGAGCGCAACATATAACCAAGAGCGAATAAAAACTTTTCGAGTACGTAAAGATGTCTCAGGCATCCCATCAAGATTCTTTGATGGTATTGGCTGCCCCGTCAAGTTAGTTTGAAAGTACTTGCTGCCTCTCCAAAGTTTTTGTCCAGGTACTGGGGTCAGCCTAAGGTATTTTCGGGTGCGGCAACAAGTATGGCATAAAACTACTCGAAACAACGGTACCGTATACACACTTAAATGTTTAAATTCTCGATGGGTAATGATTATTTTCGTATAAAGTTGTGTGCTTGGTACAATTTTGCTTATTTTTTCCAATTTAGCGTACTAAAGGCTCAACGGTAGTTAGGGAAACCAGTTAAATCATGTGTACAACATAGTTGTCGACGGGTGTTAGCCCGCCCAAGGATCGGACCCTGTGTTGCCGCACGACTAAAGGCGTGGGCAAAATGTTGCAAAAATTTTCATAAATGGCGTGAATGTTGCAAAATTTGGGTTAAAATTGGTAAAACATAGAGAAAATTAGAAGAAAATTAAATTGGCAAAAATTTAGGGGGGTGAGGGCAATTTCTAGTTCCTAAACATTTTTGAAATCCGCTTTCCTGACGTTTTCGTCCTCACGCCCACGACACCAACTCTCCCTACATGACACCATCTCCCCCACCCTAAGCCGACGGGCCTTCGACAACTATGGCACAAGGGTAACGTGTCTATGTAATATACCTATAAGGTCAACCTCATTAAAAAGCAAACGTTCTATCTTTCACACTAAAGCCAAAAAATTAATTTTAATACGTAGTAAACGATATGATAGTCTTAACTACCACAGAGTCTTGATGCATTAAAATTGCTATACTAAATTTTGTATTAAACCAATAACTTTACAGAAAATAAGAATAGCCTACTACAGTAATTTGACAACAACACATAGTTCTCAAGCTATGGTTAGTGGTTCGGTACCCTCACCACTAACCGTCTTAATGCAGGCAATAGGTACTCACATTTTTCA
>JASANE010028912.1:0-69144 GCA_030248225.1 Trileptium ribeirensis | reverse complement strand
AATTGTTCAATCGGTGTGATTGTGTATCGTATACTGTGTGCTTATCCTGTACTTAGTATAAGCAAGAGTGCATCACTTCTCGAAGAGAACCTGGCTGGAATACATTCTACCCACCATTAAAAAAAATAAAAACTGAGTTTAAAGTTGAAAATTGACTGGTTGTTAGATAGTACCCAAATTGAGTAACCTTTAGACTTAGGTAGGACTGAGACGGCTACAAATTACAGGATAAAGCAAAAACGCGGAAAACTCTGAAACAAAAGTTTGAAACCTGAATTCCGGTTCCGGGACGGCCTTTGCCCTTTGCCGGAACCTGTACTGGAACACGATTTTTGCCGGAACCGGAACCAGAATTCCGGTGACTCGCCCTGGTATATGGTATTTGAACCATCATCGCGCCGTCATTCAGTTCCGCCTCACGGCGCTTCGCGCGCTACCTCGCTTCTCAGCAGGGGAGGACACATGCTTACTCCTGCTAACAACTAACAACTAGGAGTCGTTGTTCCCATTTGGGAGGCGGTGGTGACCCCTATACCGTGCAGCTTATGTGTCTATATAAAATGTCAGTGAAATGTCTCGGTGACAATGGGTTAGCGAGGGCGGTGCGCAAGACTCTTAAAGACTTGCTTACCTGACTTTCTCGATGGCAATACTCCAGGAAAATTCTCACGCCGTGGTTCAAACAGCTTTGTGAGCGACCACCGCGGTAAAACGTTCTTCAGTCATGAATTGAATGGTTATGAGCGGTCCACGCAGCGTGGCGTGCGGAACAACCCATCAAGATCAACAAGTAGAACATATGTTCAGTAGCGAACACTGCGGGACAGTAAGCAAATTCTCCGGGTCTGTTAGTCGGAGTGCTGCCGGTCAAAGCCTTGTGGTCCTGAGGGCCTCGGCGATGAAGCCATGAAATCGCTGACCCTAATTATCGTGCGAGGTTAGGGAAAGCGAAAGTCCTGTGGCGATGAATAAAGTATGGCGCTGGCAGGCTTGAAAAGCTGCTTGTGTGAATCTGACAAGCACGAATATCAGTCGCAATAAACTCTCTCCGAAACTGACAACACTTCCTGAAGTTGTATCAGAGAGACTGAAGAGTTTACGCATCCCACTGAATAACAAGAATTTCCTTTCACTCAACTGCATCTACGCTACATGCATGAGTTACATCGACGAGGAGAACGAGGGTTTTTTGAGGAAAACGGCGTCGAGTTGTCGATGCAGTCTCAATGTGTGACCGCCATTGCCTTAGCTATCCGGAGATTCGAGCGTTAGAGTTGTCAAAGGCTACAAAACATACAACGATGTCATCGTTAAATTTGGCAAAGGAAATTTTAGCCGAAGGGTGCCAAGCCGTTGTACTTCTATACTCAACGCTAGCTGAGCATAATGGATACTTTCTTCAGCCATCCTGGCCATCAATTCTACTCTTAGATGCACCGACGGGTCAAGCATTTCCCCCGCCTGCTACTAGTCCGGTAGCAAATAGGCTGGCGGAACTACCTGGTGCCGCCGCGGCACTACCATTCATAACGTAATCAGTATTCGTATATATTTTTGAGCTAGAATAGATACAAAATGTTTGAGTAGAGGGGGCTAGGGTTGGATTAAATTTATTGAAGAAGATACCGGCAGTATGAATTTTGAAAGAACGGAAATATTGGTCACTTTGGCCATAAGTCTTCCTGAATCCAAGGCATCGTTTAAGTGACTTCCGGGCTAGGAAATGCAATTTTATTGAAACTTTCTCCGCTCGCACACGGTTAACTGGTAGAAATGTGTATCACTGAATGACCTGCCCCCCTTCTGGACCCCGCTTTCAAAATTCCTGGCTACGCCATTGTTTAAGTTCCAACCCGTCCAACAGAGATATAAGATGGAAGGAAAAAAGGTGTTTAACTAAATGCGGTAGCTGCTGGCTCAAGCCGTCCACGTTTATAGAAAGGAAACACATGGTGTGAATTGGAAACTTGAAGCCAATATGTTTCTATTTATTTGTGGGAACGAATAAATTTGGTTCGTGATTTTCTAGTTGTATTTTTAAATTTTTTCTACCGTTTGCGTTTCGATGTTTCAAAAATACTGATACCGATGCTACATATATCGGCCAAGCGCCACTGTTGATCATGTACGTAACTCCTCAACAGATTAATGTATTTTTCGCAAATCGTCTTTATTCGACGCGTAATGATGTATTTGAATACATAGCTTTGTATTTGCACTGCAGCAATGATTTCCTAGTTAAATTCTCGTAAAACCAGCACGAAATCGATACTTTAATTTTGGCCATTTGGGGTCACCCAACATTTTAACTTATAATTTATGCCAGAGCATAGGGCTGAAAATTGGAGACAAAATTCTTTCGTGGAAAGTTACAAATTTAATATTATCAAGCAGCAACAGCTTTCGAGCTATGAGCCAAAATTTGAAAAGTATATAATTCGAAGAAATTTTTTTTCGAAATATTGACAAAGTAAGTTTCTTTCTCGTTGATGGTGAACTATTTGATTATGAGTTTTTTCACTCGTTGAACACGTTGTTTTCACTGTTAGGTATTTTCTTAACCCTGCGAGAGGCTGCCGGTAATAAATTAACTAGCTTTTGGCACCAAAAGTACTAAAACTTTGTAGTTTCGTTATATACGCATGTTGGTGATTACAAGGTTTCCGGCGTTGCTGCATATTACATAAGTAAATGCAGCGCCAAACAAAGCGTTGCTGTATATTAGGTTGAAAACCATTGGATCATGCTGGCACACGGGGGTTCTCAAAAAGTTTACATCGGTCGCAGATACACTCAAATGATGAGTCCCTAGTCTCAAATCTCTTCATCGTTTTCAGCAACAAATTAGGTTGAAAATAACAGGATTATGCTTCCTCAAGAAGGTATCATGCGATACAGTACCACTCCAAAAGGGTAAAGCCGGTCACAGATGCGTTGAAATAAATCACTCTATTGTTTTCAGCAACCTAAAAACATTAATATATAGCGACCATATAATGCTACTTAACGATTGTTTTAAAAATAAGACCTATGCGGAGCGTATATAGCTTTAACTGAACTATAGCACATCTGTTAAGAAAGTTGAAGCTTTGAGTTTCTTTCACAACTGGAGAATCACTACTTTCAGAATCTGTATAGATTAACATACAACACATCTTGTAGTTCATGGCGAGGCGATACGGAGTGCCGTTGTGTACTCTACGCTTAGCACGTATATACGTGGCGTGTGCATCTTGTGTAACGCAAACTTGCACAAGGATGTGCAGTGCAGCGTATTTTTTGTCAGAAATTGTTAGCAGCGGAAGCGCAGGTATGTCGCTTCGGTTGATCATGATACCACCATACAAATTGTTTAGTTTTCAGAACTCTTTTAGAGTTAAAGTAAGGTATATATAGTAATACCACTGCTGTGTATTAAGGTCAGTGTAATAGTCATTTTCAGCCACTTTTACAAACTATATTGTGATTTCATCTTTTATATTTATATATATACTATATATAGATTTATAATACCGGGTCGGGGGTACGTTTTAAATTAGCAGTTCTGGTTGTTGCCTGGCTTGGTGCTATATATAAGATAAAATCTTTTCAGCCCTTGTGTTCGCTTGTTTACTTTGATTAACTCTTAACATTCAAACATTGATTAACTAAATACATAGCAATAGCTGCTATTTCTACAACTGTACTAAACCACATTGACATAACTTTAGTTATCCAGACACAGAAAGTGCGGTCACATGTTCAACTTATTTGCTCGATCTCTTATTTGTTCTTAACTGTGACTGGCTAGCATAATATGCTACATATAAAAATTTGAAAAGTGTTCGAGCATGTGAACGGTTCTTAGCATTATGTTTACAAGTTTCAAGGTTCCTGTTCCGGCTAATTTCGTTTTCGGTTACTCACTGTAGGTTTACATAAACTATTCATTAAGTTTATTAACCATTTCATGCTCAACTATGCCATTCGGCATCAACGCATATTACAACCCTTTGTAATAACAAAGTATATATGTCGCGTTATCTATGTATGCACGGGCGCGTTGTTATTCTTGAAGATTCCTTAAGGAGCCGAGCAACATGCTCCCAGATAGGTCAGTGATTTGCATTCGCCGTTTCCAACTCTGCCAATTGGCATCAGCGCATATTGCAACACGCTATACTAACTAACTATGCCGCGTTACGTATGTTTGCACGCGCGTTGGTATTGGCAAGCTTTGTGAACCGAGCAACAGCTTCCAGATACCTCAATATTTTGCATGCGCCATTCTCACCAACACGATAGCGGTTCGACCCGCGGCGTGGTCTTAATTTGGTCCAAAGACGCGCGATGCGCAAACCAGCTCTGGCCTTAAAGAGTTAATAGGCAAGGGCGTAGCCAGGGGGGTTGCGGGGGCCGCGACCCCCCCCCCTTTTGGTACATCCCCCAAACAAAAATTTTTTTGAGTGATTCCGCTTGAAAATCATGTCGAAAATTGTCCTAAAACTAGCCTCTCTCGCACTAGAAAACAATTACTTTCAACAGTATTTTTGACCAGAACTTCACATTTTGTATTAAAATTCGCTATTTTGGCAACAGTCGCATTTTTACTTGTTTATGGCGTACTTTTAATACCAATTCTGGAAACCGCTTTCACATTTCTGAGCGCGACCCCCCGGACCCCTCCCCCTTTAGGTACCCACTGTGGGCCGCGACCTCCTTTCAAAATTCCTGGCTACGCTCTTGTTAATAGGTTATTATTGCCTATGCTAATATCCAATATTAGTGTTACGGGCATTGCTCAGATGCTTTTATGGTGATAGCACCACGAAACTTAGCCTGTGACTTACAAACCCCCGGTATTGATGACAAAAGACGGATAAATTACTGCGAAAACATGTACATATCGCGAAAAATTTGTATAAAACATCGCGAAAAAGTTGCGGTTCTGCAAAATGCTAAAAATATATGTACATATACCGGATGAAATTTCGGTCAAAAATTGTTCAAAAATTTTTACATTTTTGATCTTGTGGTCCAAACGCATTTTATATGTACAGTGATCAATTTACCTTCACAACCAGATCAAACGCTTTTAACTCAAGAAATTGTCTTGTAAAGTCGTGTGTATGATAAAAATTCTGAAATGTTTCATCTTGATCTTGTCGGATTAGTATGCCAGAATCCCATAAGCAGTGGATGGTGGGTGTTGTTTGACTAATATTCATAAAGCATGGTATTGCTGAATGATATATTTTTCAATACATATTTGGTATGAAAAGTGGAAAATTTTAAATGGTTTTTATCGGAATTATTTTTCGGTTAGCTTTTGGTATTTGTCGGCACCAGAATTATGCTGAAACAGGCATTCCGCCTATTCCCTGATATAGGTATTATTTTCCCTTTTCTCATTAGTTGATTTTCCATGTGTCAGTTCGATTTCAACATATAAGTGCAAGGAAACGTATTTTTCACCTTGGACTAATGTATATATAATTGATATGACCATACATCATAGGTGTTGAAGCTCTATCGGTTGAAGAGATATATATTGCCTAGAGGAGAGGGTAAATTTTTAGAAATTCAAACTATTTTTGCCAATTTGCGATAAGTTTTTCCTAATTTACCTCATCTTTACCGTAATTTTTGCCATTTTCCACCCTGGTTTTGCTACAATTTTGGATGGGGTGGGAGGTCTGTACCCGACGCTTAGGGGTAACCACCCCTAACGACGCCTATGCCATACATACATAGTTGACTACATGTGTCGCCGGTAGGTTACGCACATCTGGTTGGACGTTTCGAATATTGGTTAAAAATGATTGTGTAAAGGTAAAATAAATAGCAATCTTTAGGCATTTTTGTCACTACACTGCTTAAGCGAGACAAATTATGTAAATGATTTATTCTGACGACTTAATTCTTAGATAACTAACGTATACGTATATACTTATTGGAAGATACGACGTGGTAAGGGATTCTTGACCGGACTGAATGGTATTTATTACTGGATGGACAGTACTTCTGTAACTAACATTAACGCATCGAGTAACAACTGTAGTAGCGATAATTATGACTTCAACTAACAATAGCCAACAGTCAAATAATAATTCATCATCTAATCCAGCTCCATCGGGTGGAAGTGATAGCGGAAGCGGCGTCCCGTCATCAACAAACCGAGTTGGTGTAGCGAGTGGGACAGGTTCAAACGGAGCTTCGTCTGGGCACGTGGTGTCGCCCGGTAATACCACGTCTGGAGGCGTAGGCAGTAATCTTCTGCAACCCCAACAAAGCTACGATCAGTGGAGTTCGTCCCAACCGCCTTTGGTAAGATTAGTGTTAAATATATTTTCCTTTTTGGAATAATCAAGTGCCAAATTTTCTTAAGTTCGATTATTGGCATATCAATTACATTAATTAAAATGTGTTTTAGTACCCACAGTTGCGTCGCCATTATACACGCCTGATCATGACGGTTTCAAGATTTTAAATCCACGTTAATTTTGAGCCTGAACCTTGAATGAAGACAATGAGTGTTTAAGCATTAATCAGCTGATGACCTTCTTAATTCATGTGCATACATCTAGCAAAACTCCGCGTACACATTCCCTCACCATTTTCGAAAATGCTTCTTGTTCGATTACTTATGATAAAATCCGTCATCTTTGACAAAACACAATAAACGATTCGATAAACTTACATAAAATTAAAACATCTGTTTGATATAGTTTTCTGATGGGTAGTGTTAGTGGCAGATTTAATTAATTGTGTTATACGCTCCACTTTTTAACACCTGGCAAAATTTTTTTTGCCTGTTTATGTTACGCATAACTTATGATTGTGCTTGTGGCTGGTGCTCGATCGGCTTATCGGCTTATTGCAGGGGAAATTTGTAAGTAGGGCTTCATTGTGAAAAAAATCCATTCTATCTGTGAATACCATGCATAACTTTGCACTGGACCGAAGATTTTTTCATTGCCGAATAGAATATAATTTTGTGCTCATATGTGTTTGTTGCGATCCTCCAAGGATTATCTGCCCCAATTCAGAAAAATTGAAATGAAAACTGTGATGTTTGACCATTTGTCAGAGTCCACACACATCTTAAGCATTCTCAGAGGCGACAGAAATTGCTGATTCCACTTTTCGAGATCTACAATTTCTTACAAACAGCTCTTGCCAAAAACACATTTTCGAGCTATAAGTTAATGTTCGAAAATACATGGAAAACTGTAGTTTTCTTTGCTCTTTGAGTTAAACTGTCATTATCACACAGGATTATTTTATCCCTTAAACGCGTTGGATTCATTGTTTTAAACCGAGCT
Organism: Trileptium ribeirensis; assembly: GCA_030248225.1. Lineage (NCBI taxonomy): Eukaryota > Metazoa > Nematoda > Enoplea > Enoplida > Thoracostomopsidae > Trileptium > Trileptium ribeirensis. Next base: position 61,840 of record JASANE010028912.1, on the reverse strand, counting down.
AAGGACATAGGGTTAAATTATGTACCGCTGCTCATTTGCATTTCGTTGCTCTTGTGGAATGCATCCATGGGTAAAATTTGCCAAAAATGAATGTTAAATTTTGGCATCTTTTAATTTAATGAATGCATTTGCACAAGATTTGATAAAAATGTACACAAAAATACGTAGGTCTCAGGGCTCTCCAAATTGCGGGACTGGCATTTTTCGGTTCCCCTGGTTCAGAACACGTGCCGCCCATGTGCCCCTGGCAAAATTTTGGGGTCCCCCGGTTCACCGCCTCTTGGAAATATTTTTTCAATCGGTATAAAGTATATACATAAAATTTGTACCTAAAATTCCTTTATGACGTCAAAAATTTCGCAAATTATGTCAAAATCGCTTTTCTCTCCATCAAAAGCGTTTTGACAGTGTTTCTGACACGATTTTTAACCGTTCTTTCTTGGCAAATTGCCTCCTGGCAAAATCGGGTTCCCCCTGTTCATGCCCCCTGACAAAATTTTCAGCGAATGGAGCTGCCATGAACCGGTTTAGGCAGTTTTTAATCGAACAATGCTAAACGAATTGAACGACAAAGGTGAATTAAACTGTGAAAGTTAAAATTTAACGATTATTTTTTATTCTGAAGTGTGTGTTAATAGTTAATGTGTTAAAGTGTAACACAGTTGATGTATATATCATACGGATTTGTAGGGTGTGAGAAAGATCCACGGTTTTCTTTTCTCTGTGGACTCTGTCTTTACGCTCGCTACTTGCTATGTCCAGTAGAGTATTTTGTGCGACGCTATGGAACTAAGATTTTCGGTGCTAATCGATTTTAAAGCCTTGTTATCGGTATACAGCTCAATGTTTCGAATTATACATGGTACAACTTATTTTTAATTCGATTGTTAAATATTGAAGTGTATTTTAATGGTACTTTATATTATATATTAGTAGCATATATGTGTTTAATATTGTTAACATTGCTGTTTGCAATAGAGTATAGTTCACATTGTGTATAGTCTAGTGGAATCGTACTAACACTGTAAATATTTTAAGATACCATACAACCCTGGCGGCGGGGGTGGTTCTTCAAGCTCAAATGGTGGAGCCGGCGGCACAACGACTGCAGTAACCGGATCCGTCGCAGCCGGAACAGCCACAGCTGCTCTGCCAGACTATATGCCGAATTATTATCCGTCGATATCTCCGCCGTATATTCCTGGCATTGGGGTGGCCGGAAGCGCTGCAGCAGCCGCGGCCGCTGCTGAGCATCACCATTCAGCGGGATCGGCTCATCATCACCAGCAGCAGCATCATGATCCTATGGTTGGATATATGACCGCTGCGGCATATCCTCAGCAGCAGGGCTTGGGCTCCTCATTGGGAGGATCGTCAGGTATTGCTGCCGCTTACTTGTCGCATCAGCAGCAACAACAGCAACCGCATCATGCTGGTGGCGGACTTGACGCAGCAACTGCTGCATTGTTTAATAGTACTAATGTTGTGACTAGCGGAGGCAATAATGCAAATAATAGCGGATTTACAAACTTCTCTTCGTCTGGGAGCGGTTTATTTCCGAACTACCTGCCGGCTACTAATATTCGTAACGGAGCAGTTACAGGCGCTGGCGGCGCAGTTGAGTTTGGTTCAGCCACATGGGCACCTGCTGCTGGAGGTATCGCGACACTAGGCGGAACTGGCAGTCATCACACGTTGCTGCATCAGCAGCAACAACATCATATGGCTAATGGAATTGGTACACAGCATCAGTTAACTTCGGACTTAAGCACCTTTGGTCTAATGACCGGAGGTAGTGGCTTAGGCAGTGGTAGCGGCGGTAAGATTATAACAATGAACGGTGGGAGTGGGACCGGAGGAGGCGCAGCAACGCTTCACCAAAATCAACAAGACTATTATCGGTTCGAGGCTGTGGATCAGCATCATCTACAGCAGCAACAACATCGCTACCACGCTGCCGGTCAAGCATTTGCTGCTGCCGCTGCTGCAAATGGTGGTGCTGGTGTCAGCTCTGGTGGAGTAACAAGTGCTGGAGGTGGTGATATTCATCAGCAGCAACATCAAAGTGGTGTTCGCTTTGTTGAACACGGCGTTGCTAATTTGGGATTCGGTCCAAGCGCTGCCGCAGCCACAGGTGGGGTACCTCCGTTGCCGATGCCGCCGCAATCACTTTTGTTGCAGCAACATCAAACGATAGGTGGAAATGCTACAATAGCAGGCGCTGGCGGTTCGATTGTATCGTCTCCTGGCATGTTGACCGGCAATAGTAGCAGCGGAATAGTACTGACTGGGCATCAACATCCACGCGGTGGACATTATCAAGATTATTCAACGCCAAACTCAGCAGGTGGGCCGCCTGGCGTTCCTGGTAAACAGTTAGCTTCGCCTATTGAGGGTGGTGGAGCTGGCAGTGATGCAGCTGGTGGTGCAAGCGGAACTCCGAGCCCGCTGATCCAACAAGCAAACGCGGGAGGCGGTCAACATGACAGCCATAGTCCGGCGGCGCAACACCATGCAGCAGCTCACCATCAGCAATTTCAGCATCGTGCAAGCCACATCCAACAGCAGCCAATAATTTATCATAATAGTACTATGATAGGCGGAGTCGGACCTCCTGCAATGGCTGCAGCAGCGCCTGAAACTGTTCATCATCAGCAACAACTTCCAGCGGCGGCGGCAGCTGCGTCTCCTCTGCCGTTAATTCATCGAACTGGAATCGGGGCGACTGGCGGGGGAAGCGGCGCCACAGTGGCGCATTTACAACATTCGTCAAGTGGCTCTGCAGGAGGTGGCGCTCCTGCGAAGAAATCATGGGCCTCAATTGCAGGCCAGCCAGCAAAAGCAAGTTCCGGACATCATCAGGCTGTTGGCATCAGCGGTGCGCCGACTTTGATTGGCGGTAGTTCTGGCGTTAATAAATTTGGAAGCAGCGGCGGCCCTGGAAATATTCATGGAGGCCCAAGGAAAATGCCTATAAGCGGTGTAGCGCCTGGGCTAAGTAGCGGAAGTAGCAATTTGTTGGGAAGTGCTAACGTTAGCGCCGGAAGCCGAATAGGTGGAACTACGGGAGGAATAAGTATTTCCCCTGCTGATTTGTTAAACCCAGCAACGTGGGGTAACACTGCAGCTGCAATAGATAAACAACAACAGCATCAAAACTTTGTTAATAAACTTGTACCAGCATCTGACCATAATCAGAATACTGCTGGTGGTGGATACAGTAATTCAATGATAAGACCACAACAGACTTCGCAGTGGCAACATAGCGGCAATCGTGGTTATGATCATGATTATTCCAGCGATGTCCGAGGAAATAGCATGACGAAAGCTAATGGAGGCATTGTCAACAGCGTTGTTAACAGCAAGGCAAGCAATAGCTCGAACGATATTTACGAAAATCATTGCGAGGAAAGTATTGGACCGCGCGGCTATGGCAGTTCCAAAACAGGGACGGGATCATACAAATCACTGGTAAATGCAAATTCGAATAATTTTACAACTGTAAATAGCAAAGGAGGCAATTCTCGCGGCGGAACAACAACAACAATCACCGGCGGCGTCCATCATCCAGTGCTCGAGGAGCTTCAATCGAAAAATGTTTATAATCCGCGTGAATTTACGCTGAACACACGCGGCGCGCGCTACTTTGTTATTAAGTCGTATTCGGAAGACGATATACACCGTTCGATAAAATATGGCATTTGGTGCTCTACCGAACATGGCAATAAAAGGTTGGACAACGCGTTTCGCGAACGCGATGCTCGTGGACCGATATATTTGCTATTTTCGGTTAATGGAAGCGGTCATTTTTGCGGCGTTGCCCAGATGGCCTCTCCGGTGGATTATACGACCGACACCGGGATATGGGCGCAGGACAAGTGGAAAGGCAAAATTCATGTTAAATGGATTTATGTTAAGGACGTACCGAACTCACAGCTGCGACATATTCGACTCGAGAACAACGAGAATAAGCCGGTAACCAATTCGCGCGACACCCAAGAAGTTCCGGCTGATAAGGGACGACAAGTGCTAACGATTATACATCGCTATAAGCATTCAACTTGCATTTTTGATGATTTTATTCACTACGAACGTCGCCAGCAAGAAGAAGATAATCGGAAGCCGGTGAGTACATTCATCTAAAATATCAAATTTAAAATTATCTGGGCGTATTGTACTGTAGTAGAGATTGTGTATTGAAGGAGTGAAATCTTTTAAATTCCGTTTGTTGTGTGTATGATCGACCATAGCTCGGGAACGACTTAACCGATTTTCATGTTCTTGGGCCTATTCGAAGCGGCATAATTAATTTACCGTCTACATCCCCGGGGTTTTTTTGATTTGAGGTCAGATTCCGGAGTCAGAAGTCAAAATGAGGGTTTTTACCTGATTTTAGTACCCTTCAGGGAAGCAAGGTTATTTTTAGCTTAACTTTCGAATTTTTCCTCTGGCTAGTTTTATTTCAAAGTAAAATGATAAATGAAGACGTCTCTTTTTTGTTTTTAGATTAAGGCTGCGGTTCTAGAATTATGGGGTTTAACTATGACACTCTCGTGGTTCCTCTACCCAAAATTCTAACATTTTTATGACGTCCTGGGAGGACGAAAAGTTTCACTTGTGGTTTTTCGTGTATGGGAAACTCATTACCGGTGTTGGTTTTGCTCTGCGGCCCATGGTTCCATATGTACGGGTTATGGCGCACCATGGTTCCATGACCTAAAATTCCTAATTTTATTGTGACTTCATGGGAGCCTGATAGCTTGCACTTGATGATTTTCGGGCATTGGAAACTCATTGCCTGTGTTAGTTTTGTTATAACTTGTACGGTATTGTGTGATGATATCCGCATATAACATTTCGGACTATGCTATCGAGAGCTGATTCGCTGTGCACGTAAAAGCCGTAGGTGTACCTATGCTTCACTGCGCTCGCAATTCAATAGGGTTACTAGTAATTTTTGCTTGATGGAAGTTAAGGAACATTGTCGTATCACAATATTTGCTTGGCACAAAACCTATAACTGAAATTGAACGAGCGGAGTTTCCACTGATAGCGCTGTTGTCAGTTTTTGACAAAATTTTTTTACCTTTTTTGGGTTCATGGATGAACCCTGAATACCTAGTTTTTAACAACAAAACATTTTCAATAAATGTATAATTTTATATATTATTCGAACCGCATTGATGAGCTGAATCGAACGGTGGGAAAAGCACCGCAAGAGGCTCATGGGTTAACGACTTATGTTAAGCCATAGGATTTCGTATAAATGGCCATAAACTCCTTAACACATAAGCGTTTGCGCTGATTTTACTCGTTGGACTCAGTTCGTCAATGCGGTTCGAATGGCATAAAGACTATATTTATCAACACTTTGCTTTCGAAATTTTTGAACGCCGAGTGGGGACACTATACAATACACATTTTTGGGTTTAGTGGGAAACCAAAAACATAAAACAAATTTCTGTCATAAAGTGGCCACAATGTGTATTGTTTGAACCAACGCATCGATCTGAGTCCACTGGTTGCAGTATCTTGAAATTTTACCTATTTCTGGGGGAGGCTAAAAAGTGCCAATTGTCGCCTGTTGGGGGATCAGATTATAGTGTTATTGAGCGGAGCTCGGCGAAGCCGAGCGAAGCGTTTTTATTTTCTGTCTGGGAGTAAAAAGGTCGATGTGCGTCCGTTCGTTCGGTCCGACGGATCTCAAGAACCACTGAACCGATTTTAAAAACTTTTTTTGTTTGAAAGCCCATCATGTCAGAATGTGCACCTTCGCAGTGAATTGTATTTATTGAAACTATGCGAGCAGTATCACAGTTTGTCTCAGTTATTGAGCGGAGCGAGGCGATCCAGCGAAGCGTTTTTATTTTTTGTCTGGGAGCAAAAAAGTCGATGTCCGTTCGTCCGTTAGTCTTTCATGGATCTCAAGAACCACTGAACGTATTTCAAAAAACTTTTTTTGTTTGAAAGCTTATCATGTGAGGATGTGCACCTGACATTTTAGAAGTTTGGCAACTTGCCAATTTTATAATTAATTAAGCTAATTAGCTAACTAACACCCTAATTAAGCTCATAACAGCTTAATTATTGGTCGTAGAGTCGTTTTAACGGCATATACGTTGAGTTTTCCATGGGGAAATAAGAAAATAAATGTATTGTACATACAGGAATAGTATAGTACAAATGTTGTAGGCAAAATTATTTTCAGACTCCGTGTCCTATGATTTCATTGCTGTGCTTCGATTACCATTCATCACCATGCTGTATAAGCCACGTGACTTCCTTTGTCTTGCTTTCGTTCGAACGGAATAAAACTATTCTTTCATTTACTCATTGTTGTCGAAGTAATAATATAATCCCAAGACATTGAGTACGTTCATATTAGGTACTAATGCCGTCGCTCCGCTCACAAATGTAGTTCCACTACCGACTAGTTTAACCTGTTAATCACGGTGGTTCCATTGGCCCAAACCTAGATTGGGCGGGATATTAGCCTTGCCAGACTTTGCCGGAGCCAAATTTGATTTTTGCACCAAAAATAGTCAGATTTAGTCTGCTTGTTCAATATAGATATATGTTGGTTATCAGAATGTAACTATATACTTATAGATTTTTATTGTAGCTGAGTATGATGGAACCAATTCTGATTGGGTGGTATGGATCAAGTAAGGTAAATGTGGGGCCCTACAATATAAAAATTACTCTCTATATATAATAATTTTTCTCAAAATATTAATATTTTTCGTGTTTTTAGTCAACAGAAAAAGAAAATATAGTTCTTCGGTTTTGATATATGACTAAAGTGACTGTAGCGTTGCCATTGACAACGGTGCATAACCAAATAATTATTGATGATAGACGAAATTCTTTCAGAAATCTGGTTCGCCTACAGCCGACATTAAAACCCCCTGAAAATGAGTTGTACAGTCATGTTGAATTTGGGGTGACCACACCATCGCATTGAATATTTCGAATCTGAAAGCAATATATAACTAAACTAAACAGCTAAAAATAAGCAACTGAAGACAGCCTATGTCCTGGAAATCAGGATAGTCGACACTAAAAACTGAAAATAATTTTACTGTTATAATTTAGATTTCCGAGCCATTGTATTCAGCATGCTTAAAACTTTAGAATCATATTCGGAATCACAACGGCCCAGAAAGTGAACCCACAAAAAAGCGTTGACTATCAAAGCTGTAGATCTCTGTGACCTGATTCAGATCCGGTACTAACGAGATATGGGCTACGAAATACATGTAACCGTGTGGCTAGATTAGCCCTGTTGACCCGAAAGATGGCGTAGGAGTTCTTAGCGCTTCAATTAAGTTGCCATCACCTTTGCTATCGAACTAAAATTTTTTCGATATTCATTGACCCTAAAATGAGTTAGTTCTGCCGACACAAAAAGTTTTCAAGATTCCCCTTAGCGCCCTCAGTCGAAACTCCGCTCGCTTCGCTTGCTCCGTTTCAATCAATATTACAGTAGAAGTTTGTGTGCCTTTCACGAGACAGCTCATCACTTGTTCACTTACAGTCTACTTTATGTATAGGTTTTGTAAAGTTATAATGTGAAGTGTATCATTTGCCCCCGACTAAGATTAAAATTACTAGGTAATCTTCCCATTTTGTAATTTGGAAAAAAATTGAGTTATAAACGGAACAACTTGTATATAATCAATCGAACAGGCTATTTTCTGTTATTCAGCAAAATTTTGGATTAAAAAGGGTTTTGTTCTCGAGCAGTAGCTAATAAATAACAAGATCGTTTCGTGTATGCCATTGTAGTTATTTCCGATTTTTTTGGAATTGACATTGCTTGGTGTTCTCAATATCGGTATCGTCGTTTTTGAAACATCAAAAGTACCGATATCGTAAGCGCTAAAAAATAGACACTGACTATAAAGTCACGAATCAGTTTTTTTCCCATACGTACACGAAAACATATTGGTTTCGAATTGGCGCCAAACTGTTTCCACACAGTTAACAAACACATACCACGGCTTGTGACCGACGCCAACCGTACGTGACAAACCTATTTCGTCTGACCTGAAGTCTCAGGAGGACATGTTTAGTATTTGTGCGATATGCTGGGCGTGAGGACTAATGCCAAGGTGCTCAATAATACTAGTATCTCGCAAAATACGGTGAAACGCAACTAGAGTTTATTCATGTTGGATTCTAGATGGCCACGCTACCATATCCAACGTATCGATAAATCTAGACAGGTCATGCTATGTTCCCTTCACGCCATATATACGTAAACAAACAAATATAGTCCAGCTGCATGACGGAAACAGACTTCGTCGACCCTAAACCCGTTCAAAGTCAGTGAAACTGTATGGAATTTTCAAGCTGGTTCTAGATAACGAAACCATAGTATTCAGCTTACCGAAAAACAATATAGCAAAAAGATTTTTAGCGCCCTCCCTGCACTCAATGCGTAACCAAGACTAAAGTCAGACTATATTGTATAAATTGGGTTCGTCGACTCTAAACCTATTGAAATCCTCTGCAGAGGCTTGAAGTATTCGTGTTAGACTGTAGATAACCAAGCCGATGTATTCAGTGTGCTGAAGTATCTATACTACTAGATGGTCTTATCTCCAAGATGGTGAATTCTGAGTTTTGAATATGTAAATGAAGCGTAGCGAGCGGAGTTTACACCGAGGATGCTAGGGGATAAATCGTGAAAATTTCTTTTTTTGTCAGTCTGTCATTCATAACGCATTTTCCGATGCATGGATTTAGGAAAATTTGCTCATTCGACAGCAAAAGTGTCGAGAATGTGCCATTTAGTTGAACGCGAGCAGCTCCGGTCGTTTGTTCGGGGTCAAAGTGGCAAAGCATGTTTTTAAAGGTTCCTTGCGAAATCTGGCCATACCACTACCAGTGTTTCGCATCATATATCTCGCGACACAGACTTCGCTTCGAAGAATACAGACTACTATACATAATCAACTCATCGAGGTCCAGAACTTTGCTGACCATTTTTCTGGGCCATTGTGAGGCCGAATATAGTTCGTCGACTCTTTGCAAGAAATAGCGATTTTTCAATTTCGGCGTGTCCTTACGTGTTTTTACGTTCAATGAGTGCCCTGAACGCTGGGTAGGATATCTTTGCTACGTAGAGTCTGATAAGACTACTTTGTACGTTTTCATGGGTTTCATCGATATCAAAACCCGTATATATTGAGCGGTTGCGGATATAATACGTACCATTTTTGTATCTTCTGGGCTCATGGACATTGGATGAGCTGCATATTTAAGCTGCGATTCTAAATGCGTGAACACACATTAACAATTTCGGGTCTACCCGGTTAGCCCTTCCTTCCTGCAGTTTGAAAATACCGATTTTGATGATCTAGTGATATTTATGTGCCGTTCGACTCAGCTGGTTTAGGCATTACATACAGTGTGTATTATGGTGGTATTCAAGACAACGGTTGAAATTTTTTGTATTACCAATGTGGCCGCCCTAAACCTACTTAAAACTTTCGATAAATGTATACTTTATTCAAACTCTTATTCAAAACTTTATCCATTCAATGCTTATCGACAAGCTGAGTCGTAGATTTTCCAATTACATTCGTTTTGTTCAAGCTCTAGCGCGTTTGTGGGTTCTGTCTAAAGAATTATGCGCGATGCATTGGAATAGCTTCTAAGTGCCGCTGCGAGCAGCTCGAGCTATTTTGGCATTTACGCCATTCGACTTATTTTATCAATGCTGATCGATCATTACGAGAAATGTACAATCAACCAGATTTTTTCGAAAAACTTCGGTGCCCGAAGGAGGATCCAAACCTTGAATTTCTGCCTTGAGTATTGTGGAAAATGTCATTTTCTGAACTGGCTATACGAGCGGAGCTGAATTTATAGCCGCATCATAATTTGATGGAAGTGGGGCTTGGAGCAGCTAAACGAAAATATTTACAATTTTTACTGCCGTGTTGACGTTTCAGAATGTTTTAGTCCATTTTTGGTTTTTCAAACTGATCCATTAAAACACGATATTGCGAGTCATGTCTATATTATTATCATCTTTCAGCTTGTGTCATGTTTTACAACTGGAACTAATGACAACTTCATAAAGTCAGACCGCTGTAGTTGCAGTCGAACTAGCACAGTGTTTGCGTATTAGGTCCTCAATAATATATATCTCATGGGAATTGTATTAATCGTCTAGTTTGCTGCTTTGTTAATGTGATGTCATCTAAATATATCTTTTGGGTATATTTTGTTTTATTTTTATAACCTCGGCAGTCACCAAAAATTTATGCCGGAAAAGATTCGGAGTGTTTAAAATTCCATAGTGCGCTGGTGTGGTGGCGTCATGACGTTGGGTTGTATATATAGCTCATGTACATTGCATTAAAGCATTTTATGCATTTTTTGTAGTAATTAAATGTATATTGCTAAATATATGATGACTTTCGAATAACAACAAACGTACGTCGCGCAAAAAGCTGATGGCTTGCCCGGTCAGCTGAAACGAAACTAGTACAGCGGTCGAGCTTTTCTTCAGTTACAGTAAACTCAGTAGTACATTCATACTTCTTTGTTCTGTGTGTTGTGCCTGACTTCAAAGCCTCAGCGATGGATTTTCTATATATTCTAATTTGCCGCGTAATAAAACTTAATGGTGTGTCTGGCTTCGTATTCGCGTTTCTCAGGCGTTATCGTTGCAAAAATCGCATGAAAAAATTACGGGTTGGAAACTTCTTTGTATTTCCCAGATTGGGTTGTTCCTCTAACGTTGTATAACATAAGGTGTCTCAAAAGCTTATGATTATAGATTGGAGTCCATTATTCTAGTTAGAGATTGAACCTTGGTAGTCAACATTTTTGGTGTGATGGTTGTTTTAACGTACGGGCCAAAGTTTGGAAAATACCTAAAAAAGTAATTTTAAAAATATTTTTGACCACGAAATACGAAAATGTCCGCGGACAATTTCAATTAGCTTCGAGTGGAAGCCCTGCTATCAGTGGGAAGCGGTTTACGCGGGATTCATTGTGAAAGTATTTTGTCGTAATCCAGGGCAACTAAAATCAATGCGCAGCGACAACATATTTATCTAGATTTCCGGCGCAATCGGGTAATCCGAGAATTTTTGCAAGATATCAACTTGTAACAGATTGCTGTATGGCGGCTGATTTTACAAAAAATTCTATAATAAAGTTGCAGAGTGCGATGGCTGATGACAAGGTTCTGTTTTATCGCCTCTCGGGGGAACAAAGTGTAATAAGGCTTCAGTTTGTGAATTTTCGACAAGACATCCAATTAGTGCGAACGTAAGTTCGGATGCACAATTACATACTATTGCTCGTCAAATAACCAAGCTACGGCAGTCTGACAGCCCAGTGCTGAAGCACACACGGCTGTGAATTAACTTTGTGCACAAACAGCACTTTTGTAAGGAACTTTGCTCGCTATATTTCAATTACTGTTAACTCTTCAAGCCTTAGTGTTTGTAAAAATGCTTGGGTAGGAAAACTTTTGCGGCGTAACAGCCTAATGATGGCTTGTGACGGTTTTAACTTTAGATGAACGTCGAAAGATCTGATCAAGAAGTTCCTTGAGTGTTGATGTGGTGAACCATAGTTTGTCCAAAAACATCATTTTGTCGATTTTGTAAAAAATCTGGTCGTGTATGTTTACCCAATATATATTTGTATTCTTACTGGATATGGGCGAAATCCGCCACAAGAAAAATTCTATTTTTAGGTACGTACTGGCGAAAGCGCGTACATAATTTTGCAGCAACAAAATCCGTATCAATTATGTATACAGAAATGTATGCCTGGAAGACGGTTATGTAGGTCGATCTCCCAGAAATCTAGGTTGTTGATTAAGCATGTATATATAACCTGATAGTAGCCAGCATGTGCATTACCGTACAAGGGTTGCAAGATGTACTATTTCCCATCACTTCAAGAATTTTTCGATTGTGGTGCGCGCCAGAGTTTCTTCGCGTTTGCGCCCTTGCTCATGATGCTCATTAATAGTGATAGCTATAACCGTTCATTTTACGTCGTAATTTCATTTTAAATTAAATTTCATTTTTACGTCGTAACCGTTCATTTTAAAATTATATTATTATTATTGGTTTCAGAAATCGATTCCTGTTTCATCGAACGAATGATACGTCTTCGGACGGGCATCGCTTTTCGTCTGACGGTCATAGAGCTGTTTTCGTTGTATTTTTGTATGTGTCTATTGCGCAGAATCGGTATTTTCTCCTGTTTTGGCTCTTTATTGTTGCGGTTTATAATTTACCTTCTTCAATATAACCAGTACTAATTATGCTATAACTTTAATAATGACAGTAATGGATAACAAACAATACGTCGTCAATATTAGCTATACGTACAAACCAATTTAGTATCTAGCTATTTTGTTAAACATTATATATACATATATAACACAATAATTACATAAACGGTTGTTCAACAATAATTAAAGCAAGCATAAAACCGTGTTTTTGTTTTATTTGGTGGTCGGTTAATGCCAGAAAGAATATTTAATGATTATATCTTTGTTTTGTTTGGTGTTTCCGGATCGAATTGATTCAACTTTAGCATGATTGTATAGCTACATACATACGTACGTGCGATTAATAAACGGTATAAAATATATTATAACAACCACGCATTGTTATTATTACTCTTTTTAGTTATTTAACTTTGATGGCTTCCTTTATGAATGAATGGTGGAACTGTTCACGATAGCAATTGATTACACAATGAATACTTATCGTTAATTATATCTACGGCACTTTCCCTCTTAAGGATTGCAAACTTGGATTTTGCCATTCGTCGTCGTTTTGTTGCTGTTTTTATTATTGTAAACAAGATGGATTAATTTGGTGTTATTTTCTACTGAGCTATTGTTTTATTGGTTTCGAACGTCATTTTCGAATGCTTACGGTCATGCCGCCATGAAAGAGAACTACAACGTAATGCTGCAGCAACAGAATACGATAATAGTAATAATAATTGTATATAATATGGCTGTTGATATGGCATTATTGCTATTGTTACTGTCAATGATTGACGATACGGACCATTTTGGATTTATGCAACGTATAGGTATTATAGCACGACACTTGAATGAATGCTAAAATTAAAAATTTATTAATATTTTTTCAGAGTTCTTTTAAAGCTGATTTACAGTGTGTGTATTGAAGTTGGGTAGAGTTCATGATCTTGCATATCCGTAAACAGTATATTGAAAATTAGGTAGGAGATTGGTATGGCGTTGATACCACAACAATGAAAATGCGAATTTTAAGAAATTATATATATGTAATTCTTTACAGCCAAATATCATAGTGATGTTCGCTGATCGGTCCGTACTAGGACCGGTCCAGACTCAATTTTGTAATGTCTTCGGATCGCTCCATGTCCTGGTGGATGACCAGGTCCAGACCGTTGAAATTTTGTCTGAACAATTTTTTTCCAAAATTACATTTGGTAGTAAGAGTTTCTGTGAGATTCCTTAATATATATTATAAGATTTATTTAGTGAGGGTAAACGGTCTTTAAAAATGAACCTCAGCAATTTTGGTATACTGTTGAACAAAAAAATTTTATGTTTGTTGGGTTAAAAGATTTTCTGTAGGTTTTTGACTTAGTCGGTTTGAACCTAGGACCAGAGCGCGGTCGAGTTCTGACCGTTAACTTTTACCATGATGCATCACTAAATATGCTCATACTTTGTTGTAAACAATTAACAATTTTAGTCATCAATTCCTGGCGATGGTATTTCGTTCTACTCCACCCAAAAACCGTATACATAAATAATGCAAGTGATGAAGAAATGAAGATTATTTCTATTTTTTCCGAATTTCGTAATGTTTTTCAGTAGATTCCCCTCTTATACACATTATTTCTATACGCATATCCATTTGTGGATTGTGAATCAGATGCCGTTTGTTTCTTCACAACGTATTTGAATCAATGACTACATCGATTGAGTCACTCAACATGGAGCTGCCTAAGGCTTAATTTTTTGGAAACTGCTAGTTTTTTCTCTCGTCAGAGCGACACAATTTTAACCGAACTGGTATGAATTTTTTTGAGAAGTTATAAGCATACCTTAGTGCCCAGAATATTCAACTCCTCCTTGCGCTGCACCTTGCTTTGCCGATTTATGTTCCCATTTCATTACATGACCAAATTCTACACCTATCCTATATATGTGTATATTCTTTTCCAACATCATCCGATTCGGTAATTGTACATTATTTATCGGATCGGATGCAGTGTGAGCACTCTACATTTATACACGTGCAAATCGGAGTGGAACAGAACTGATAGGATAAAATGTGTAAAGTAAAGCCCGTAGCGGAAGCACAACAACGAACGGATGAACCGTACATTATATGTAAAATGGTATAAAAGATTTGAAAAAGCATAATTCATGTCAGGGAGTTAGATTCGATTGCACATAATGCCTCAGACGTATTTGATTCATTAGCACGCTTCGTACAAGCAGCGAATATCCTGGAATAATAAACGCACTGCTGGTAAATTACGTGTACATGCAATAACATTGCGTAGTTGTGCATGGTTGCTGAACTTAGCTGGACGTGTTTCTTTTGTGTGTTTTTATTTAAGTAGCTAATTAGTTGAACAGACTTTGATGTAGCATTTTTGTATCATGTCAAGTCCCTCCTATAACAGAGTAGCGAAACTTGGCATAAGTACCATAACGCAAAATGTTAAGTTTAATTGTGGGATGATGATTGAGGCTAATGATAGGCTCAGGTAGACAAAATTATATATGATTATTGGGATATAATATGATTGGTTCAATTTTTCATGAACCAAATTTTTGACCTCAGATCCAACGGCTTTTGTAATGCCCAGTGGACGATCGTATAACTAACTTCCTGAAACTATTATCAGCAGTTAAGGCCGTTCCTACCGTTTGGTTGCACGTTATGACCGTTATCAGCGTTGTTAATTCGAAAATTAGCACTTAGAATTTATAATTGTGTACCATCATTCCGCATTTGGTATATCTCACGAATATGATAACTATTTTATTGAATCGAAACGGGAATGGTATAGATTTTTTACTTAGCGTTAAATGATGTCATTTCTTGTCTAAGTTACATTTTTAGTCTTAACGTATTTTGTCACGTGGAAAATCAAGCGTATTTGTGTACTGCTGAGATGATTATAGTTATACTGAGTTGCCCAAAATATTTGATTTCTCGTCGACCGGTGGTACTTTTACTGACAAACTTTATTGGCGAGCGAAACTGCGTCTGACTCGATAGCTGGTGCACCCACAAATTTATAGGACCGTAATAGGATGGGGTGGTGTGAAAAAGTGGACACTCGTGTGCAGAGACTCTGTACAGTAATCAACAATAAGTGACGTATATAAGAAACGTTAATGTTTAGAAGAAACACACCTTAGAGGGAGTTTGCGGTCGGCAGCCCCAACTTAGGTTTACGATTAGTCTAGGCCTTATAATAAAAGGTGAAGTTGAGACTAAGGAATACGCGTAAGGTACGATATAACGATATAGTTTTTTTTCACGTAGACTGTAAAGGCTTTTTCTACACGAATGCAAAAAAATACATACATATATATCGTACAAAATAGACGGAAAATTTTATCGTATGTGATCGAAGTTAGTGTGACGACGAATCGGGTCGGTCGGGATGCAATGTGAAAACGGACTAACGGTTACAACGCTGTAAATTGAGCGGTTTATATAAGCTAATTATAATTGTTACTTTTAATCTACGATTGATGTCATATTTGCTGCTAACTTATGTATACATTTTACACAGTTCGAAGTACATATTTAATACTTTGTTTAGTAAATATATAACCTGGCCTCCCACTCATGTAGACGTTAAAGTTTTAGAGTATCAACATGTCATTGCACGGAACTCGTTGTTGAAATACTGTACTGTTGGAATTCGAGAAGTTGGAGCTAACATGTGAAAATTTACTAAAAATATGTTTTAGCTTTCCCTTCCTAGCAACTCCTGTAAAAATTACAAACTTATATACATTTTCTTCTTGTGAGTGAATATATATATACGTTTCGTTGTTTTCCTACTTTACGAAATAATTTTGTCATTTGATCTGTTACTACTCACCATAAGAGACCATAGATTTTTCGACTATAACATGTTAAGATATTTTTTAATATGGGAAAATTTTAATTTTGTCTCTGTTTTAATGTTGACATCAGAATCCGTACAACGAAACTCATTCTATTTGGACAAAGCTGGTATTCGAAGCAAAGTAATCATGAAAATTTGTTCTTATTGTTCGAAAATCGTTCATTAGTCGATGAATTCAGCAGCTTTGTCATGCTTCTAATTCAGTATTTTATGCGTACAATAATCTACTGTTTGTAAACACCTGGATTACTATTTGGAAGTGTACATAATGGAAATTGATTATGATTATCAGTTCTTTCATAGATATCGCTGTTTATACAACATTTGTTTCCTTTTCCTCTGTTGACACATATATATATAATTATCAAATAAGTAGAATTTTTGTATAATTTCAGCTGCCGTGATTGTATCGGTCGAAGTAAAAAATCATAAATACTGTGATGCTTACTCATAAGCCTTGCTCATTGGCGTTAGCTTGTGATCTTCCTATCGAAGAGAGCTTAAAATATTTATAAAACTATCTCTAGCTGCAATTGCCACGGAAAATTATTCTCGGTAGTTGTGTAAACGTCTAGATTTATGATATTTGCTTTGCCAAATGTAATTTAAGTTACCAAATTAATGATTTAGAATTTCGAACACTTTTGTGGGCTGTTATTTTGGTGCTCAATGTTTAATTATACAAATAATTGTGTGCACTTTTTGCAGGGTTCCAATGAGATTACGTAGACTAAGCAACTAGCTGCCAAAACTACCTTCGAAATGTAACTACTCCGTATGAACTGTCTACCGATAATGCTACAAAACCAACGCGACATGGCAAATGTCCGGATCATTTTTAGTACAGGTGCGTATTGCGAAAATTTGAAGCCCAGATATTGAAATATATATTATAAATACATAACGAAGTGTTGCCTCATTTACATGCATGTATAGACGTTATGGTGGAAGCACAGACAATCTTGCTATCAGATGCTGGGTAGCAGGGAAGCCCCCCTAGCCCCCGAAATTTTCTACCAGGCAAAAAAATATCAATGGTCCGCCCTTGGCAATTGATGAAGTTGAAAATTTTCCGCGCTTCGCTCGGATCTGTGCAACATCAACATATTACCAACTGACCAATGTCTTAGGCCGTTTGTTAGAACACATTATTAGTAAACTTAGTTTCGATCGCAGTGTCCGAGTTTAAATTCTCCTAAAATAGTACAAAAATAAGGTAGTTCAAAATAATATACCAAAAATTTACAGTATAACTATAAATAAGTATATATCAGGGAATAACCGGAACCGAAATTTACCGGAACCGGAACCAGCAACCGGAACCGTCCATTTAAACCGGATCCGGAACCGGAACCGGAACCTGGTCTTCGAAATTTATATATAGTAAAACAGATAATGGAAGAAATGAAGGTATAGTGGATTTAAAATGCATTAAAAATAACTTTACATTAAACTTAATGTATTGCGATGGTATTATTGCCTTTCTGAAAGTTTAAAGAGACTGAGGAAGCTAATAATGTTTATTTATCGATCAAATATCTCGGTTTTTGGACATTCAGAGCAAAAATGTCTTCCATACACCATTGCGTATACTGCGTCAAATCGAATGTGCTTACAAAGCTTGGAGCGTAGAATACACACTTTCGGCTCTGTCTCCAGTCGCCTGCCTTTACTACACATACGTTTGTAGCATGTTCTTCAGAAGGAAACTTAAAATTATTGGTTTATATGATTCTAAGAGAAATTAATAAATAGAAGGTAATTTTATGATCAGTGGTCAGAGACGCTGTTTAGTCTAGCGTTGGACAAACAGTGCCCGTCAGTTAGATGATAATGATGATAACTTTCTAATCAGAATGCTATAAATGAGACACACTGTGATGCTGCTCGCACAGTTTCAATAAATACAGTTCATAGCCAAGAAAACAGTTTCTAGATGCGTTGCAGATAACGTTAGTTTACTTCAATTTAGACTGATTTACAAAGTTTACAAGCGCCCTGGCGGGTGCCTGACGCAATTTATGTTAGCCAAGCATACCCTAAGTACTTCTGCGTAAGCCATACTCTGTTACCGAGTTGGACCGGTTTAATTCAAACGTATCCCACAGACTTCTGGATGTGTAAAATAGCTGCTACAAGCATCGACCTGGCTTTGATTTAACAAACTCCTGCAGGTTATTATGAAAAACTCCTGCTCAAATTATGTGCCCTACTTACGTTTCACACGGCAAATTGGTTAGTTAATCTTTTCTTTTGCTTGGTTGTATTGGAGCTTTATCATTGTGTAATATATATTACATATGTTTGGATTACAGGATGAAGCAAAAAACGTGGAAAATTTCAAACAAAATTTTTAAACCGGAATTCCGGTTCCGGTATGCTTTTTGCCCTTTGCCGGAACCGGAACACGATTTTCGCCGGAACCGGAATTCCGGTTACTCCCTGGTATATATATATTTAAATTTATGACACCAATATGGGTTAGCCCCCCCCCCCCCAAATTTTTTTCTGGCTATGCTACTGCTGGGTAGTATATTTCCCCCTAATTTGTGTGACTATAAATAACAGTTGTTGGAATTTCGTCACCCGATGCTGCGTGTGCTATTGTATTTGTTTATGGTAAACAAACGAATGTTTGCTGGAGCATTTCGAATATTTTTGAGTGGTTTAGCAAATGACGTTAAATATCGAGCCGATAACGTCTGGGTCATGTCAGCCGACGAAAGGACAATGCCTGCAATACACGTGCGTGTTTGATCGATTTTCTGGCATATACTGGCTTTGGTTTGACCGATTATAATCCAATGTTTGCTTTCAAAACGTTGCATCGCTGTGCCGGTACAGCACAAGTATAACTTCTCCGATTGATATACAATCATTTTATGTACATTACTTAGTTTTCAAGAATATGTTGTTCATCCGTGCTTCGTGGTCTGCCACGGATTGCCGCTGTGTTTCGTATTTTAGTCATAAACTTTGTATGTACCGGTCAATTTTAATCGGTACGTTTTAGTATCGCCACCCTAAATTTGTTAAATGAGAACTATATATTTTGAGTAGTATTGTCAAACACGTTCATTCATTTTATAATTTCAATTCATTCGGCTTTATCAAATTCGAAAACCCAGCCTAGTTCCACAATGAAGAGAAGCTTTATTCTAAATGGAGGGTAAAGATGTCAACAAAAAGTCGCTTTAATATTGAAGAAACAAGTGTGAATTATAAGTTTGATTTATTTTTCACATAGTATTCCAGCTTTGAGTGTATTTTGTGGCTTCAGCGTTCCATTTGCTAGCAAATGTGTGTTACATAATTTGTTATAATGGATTTATCTATTACTAATTGATTGGCAGTAGGGTTTGTGACGGATGTCTGCATTCATACCGTGATTTACTGTAATTGTAGCGTGAATATTTTTGAAGTAAAAACATGCGTGATATAACTACGAGCTGATAGAGTTATACTTAAAATAGCTGACTACGAAGATCGCAACCGACTATCCTGTTTCAATTTACAGATATGTCAGTAACATTAGTAACAATTATTAGCTGGCATTCGTATCTGCCATTATTTGTAGTTTCACGATTTTTCGCTGATCGCTTATATTATGGCATCTTGCGTATTCCAAAATTTCATCGGAGTAGGTATTTAACCGGTATCTGGAGGGAATATTTTCCAAATGGTCAAATTTTTGTTCAATATTCCGCTATCTACGCCTTGGTTTGAACCATATTTGACAGCAAATTTTACTATCGTTCGATCACACTGCGTAGTAAGCCAAATTAGTGTCGCAGACATGTTTTGATTAGCTCAAAATTGGCGATTGGAAAGTGACAGAGTTTTTCAGCATTTGTCGATAATTTCAATACGGGGCATTGTTATACCTAGCGCCTCAATTGGCAGATTCCCAAATACCGTCTGAATTGGAAAAACCTGGACATCAAAAACAATCTAACTACTTTATATTTAAAGCAGAAAATAAATATATATGCATAAATGAATACCGTAAATATGTTTGGTTCGTCAGCATCATAGCTTGGCTTGGACATATCCAAAAGTAGTAAAAGGCACAACTAGGAGACTGTATCGTTGCTACAAAATAGTATAAATATTGGTTTAACAGCGGTATCACCTGCATGGCGCAACTTTTCAACACCATACCCATACGGCTGAACCTAAGGTTTGGAGAATTTTATAGATTTCTTCTGCTAGACCCAACAAGCTTTGTAATTTAGCAAATCGCAGGCGTGGTTTCACACGTGTTTAGCACTCGACATGATTAATGAGGACCCTCTGGGAGACTGACTGTGACACCTGTTCATAGTGCATAATATACCGATATTCACTGTATCGATCTTACTCGAAAGCTGATTTGCTCAACGTTGTTGGAAGGCAATTTCAACCGTGTATGAATAACCATGAGTAAAAATATAGCAATTTGTTTGTTGTGCTGTTATATGATTCGAATTAAATTATTCGGTGTTTCATTCCGTTATTCAATGTAAATGTTAAACAACGCAGCCATTGTGGCTTCATAGGGTTTGATGGTCCCACAGTGTTAAACGTTGAAATCTTCATTTTACTATTCACTAAATATGATTGTCAAACTATAAACAGTAAATTTAGATACATTGAACAGGGTAACACTGTGATGTGACACTACCTCAAGACTTTACATTAAGGGTCGAAAACGAGATTTCAATAGAGCAACAATTTGTGTGATTCCTAATTCTAGCTATCTTGGCACGACTATGGTTCAAGAAACGTGCACAGGGGTGCTTATAAATTCGATCAACGTAAAGCGCTGCATTACCGCAACTTTTTTGAGACGAAATGGGCACGAAATTTTATTGATTTCATGGCGGCCTGAATGCAGTTAATGTAATGTTTTGGACATTTCGATCAGAGAGTTCCATAGGGTTCGGAGGCAGTACGAATGATTAAATAATTTTTTACGAAAGTTAAGGGTCATTGATCGACGACTGGGGACCTGCGTTAAAACCGCTTAAAAGAACATCGGAGGGTGATAAGAGAATAGGCATGCCCTGACGAGTATATATGCCCGAATGTCAAATATTGCATCACTTTTGTTCCCCAAAAAATCAACTACCTTTGGCGCATTATTTTTGGGGTAGTGTTTGGCGTCTTTTTGCACCACACTTGATGGACACAAAGTGACTTCCCGCCTATGATAAGCCCAGGTTTCAGTGCGTTTGCAACCACACCATGTCGAACAATAGTAAGTAAGCTCCAACAATGTTGTTTACTCAATACAATTGTGGAATATATAAAAAAGGTTCGCACCAGCCCTCGATTCATAGAACATTAACGAGGAAACATGGAAGGACTTTGAAATAATTGAGTGCTTAATTTGGGGACCATAGAGCCGTGAGTTGAATAGCGAATAGAAATAATAGCAACGCGACATATTAACATGCCCATAGGGAGAGTGGGATTATGCTTCAGAGGGTCCTGTTACGAGCGCCGATCCCCTTGTCGCATCGAGACCGATATCTTCTCCCGTGCGCCAAAAGCACGCGAAAGGTTTGGCAAAAATGACCAAAAATAAAGACAAAAACTGAGCACAAATTGCCAGCCTTTGGCATAAATGAGGATAAAATAAGCAAAAATTTTAAACAAATTTTGAGTCCCAAAAACTTAGAAATTTTATCGCCTTACCAATTCCACCCGCCTCTGGCCGCCGGCTCTCCCTCAAGAGTTCGAAGATACTTCATCCTCCGAAGCACACTATATTTCCTCGTAGAACTCGGACATGGATGGTATTAAAATAAACTACTTTTAAGAACTGGATTTTCGCCGCACGGGTCCTCGGTTGAGGATGCATGTCTGGAAGTAAACTTTGCAACGGAACACTACAAGACGGGTTTAAATAATAGAAAAGGGTCGATTTTGTTATAAGAAAATATTAGTAACGAAAATCCTATGTAGTTCAGGTGTCCCTAAATGCACACCATTGCATTTTGTAAACTCAAGAACGATTCTTCACTTGAGCTTAGCAATGGGAAATACCAGAAACAACCTAAAACAATTTTCTTTTCATAAAACATCCTCAACTGTGGACAGTGTGGTTTGCCGCAATAAAATTGTTTCGATAACCTGTGTAGCTTATAACTGAAGTTTGTGTCTTGGCTTGAGGACATCGTCCGAGAAAGGATTAAATTTGTCGCGTAATCTTTTGATATTACGTGTTTCAATGGGTTAAGAGGTTGTTCGTGTAACCAATAAACATACGTGCCGAACTAGGCGTTCAGTGGGGGCCACTACCCTGAGTCTTCGGACGCTCCCCAGAGGCCCTGTTCTATCCCCTCTGGGGTACTACCCTATCCCCTGGTGCGCCGCAGCGCGAAACTTAGCAGAAATATGGTAGAAATTGGTAAGAATTGGGGTAAAATGGACAAAACGGAGGTGTGTGTTCATTGTCAGCACTGCTGTAGGACCTGCCCCAAGTTTTCTTACTATGATAAAATAACTTTCCCGTCCACCCACGCCCAAAAGCCGTTACTTCACTGTGATGAGCTCGTGAAACACCACTCCTCCCCATCTGGCTAACCTTCTAAGACCTTGGAGCGTCCCCTATATAAATCAAGCAACATACTATTTCATTCAATTTTATACGAAAATATGGACTCTTTTGACCTTTAACAGTCGAACGATGTATTCCGTAAGGTAAACATCAAAATAGCGGAAAGGGTGGCACTTCCTGGCATGCCTTACGATTACTGTGAAGATTGTATTGATTATAGTTAAGACTAGTGAAGCTCGCTTGCGAGCCAGAATCTGAGTGGTGAGAACAATCCCCCGAAGCCTGTTGTAGAAAGCACACACAAACAAAGCCTACACACAGTACGCAGGTGCAGCATTATATAAAACCGTGAGTGATGAGTCATAGTTACGCCCGCCTCTTTTGATAGCCAACGTATGCACTGGACAAAAAATCATGCAACGAGTACAAAAACAATGAACTAACAATTTAATAACTCAATAAAACCCTAAATTGACAGTGAAAAGAACGTTAAAGAATTCAAACCGACGCTTGAGAAAAATCTCATTTTTCATACCAAGTATGAAGCAGAAGTGTGAAAAATGTTTGCCACACAATATTTTTGACACTCTCAATGAGCTTGTTGGCCCAGAAGACCCCATATAAGACACTAAAAGCAACAAAAAACGCATTTAGGTGCATTTCTCACGACTTTTTATCAAATATGAAATTTGGCGCCAACTATAAGTTTATAGACTCCAGGTTGGGAAATAGTTGAAAAGCTTGTTATATATCATTGGCATACATGCCGACGGTCGGTCATGCCAGGGGGGGTAGAGGCCCCCACGGGGGGGCGTGGGTCGCGGCCATCTCAGGGGGTAACCCCCCTGGCCGGCCAAATTTGTCTAGGGGGGTCGGTCTCGTGAGGACCTTTTTTTTGATCGTCGGATGTACATTTTTCACCTACGTGTTCAGTTTGTCTACATGCACCGCAAGAAACGCGAAGGCGCACATTCCGCACGTTTTTTCACCGTATTTGTTGATCTACAGTAATTCTTTCAGTTGCTTTCCCGTGGCTTTTGTCTGCTGAGCTATCGGGTGCGACTCCTACGGCCATGGAGTGTTACAGTGCTATTTTAGTGCTGAGTTCGTGGTTAATCCACCGTGAACTATAGAAGACATTAAATGTCTAAATCTAGTTAGTATATAAATAACTATTTCGGTTAACTTTTATTTCAGGGAATGACGTCTTTCAACAAAAAGCTTTCCACAAATTTACAGCTGCATATGCACCACTAGCAACAAGCAGGCACAATTTGCGCAAGTTTTGTGCTGCGCACCCCGGGGGGACTTTTCGGCCTCAGGGGGGGTCCGGACCTCAGGGGGGTTACCCCCCTACCCTCCTGCCGGCATGTATGATCATTGGAAAGCCCTGATAAAGCTACATGGAATAGGCCCATTAGTTTGCGAATAACTCATTTGCTTAGTCGCAAAAGTCGCAAAAACTGGAGGGGGTGCCCGAAAAATGGGCCAAAATGACGTTATTTTGCCCCATAACTTTTCCCACGGAAAAAAAATTCAAAAATCGGGCTCCGTCAATACACCTAAATCGACCATTGCGGTTCGAATGAGCTATCTTGCATCAAAATCCGCCCAACCGTTATCGAAATCCAGACACACACAGACAGGACTTCCTCAACCACCCTCCAGAGACAAAATTGGAAATTCTCGTTCCACTCGCTCGCTTCGCTCTCTCATTCCACTCGAATTCAATAAGGCTTAATTTAAAGTCTAAATAATTTAAAGATAAAAATGACAAAAATAGGCATAAATGGGACATACGTTCTGACAGATTTTAACGAAATCATTAAAAACTATGAATTCTTGAAAATTTCATGAAAATGGCCGCAGTTGACCTGACGACACACTAATTAGCAAATAAAATTTTCTTCTAGCAAAAGATGGCAAGCCTTAATAATAATATAATAAATATTTATATTATATAACAATTATATAGGTAAGTCCTTGCCTGAACTTCGAGTCTGTTTTAATGCATAGCTAAATGTGAAGAATTTGTTCAGACTAACGAATCATAATACAAAAGAATACGATTATAAGCTAAAGCCATCATATGTTAAGTTTAATTTTTACACTCTCATATTTATTAATATATTTATTGGAGTTATAAAATGGCTCGAAGATAGATCATGTGTACTGTGTAATTTTTTATATTACGAAAGGGTTTGCTTATCTATTGTAACCTTAATGTATAAGTAAATGATTGCGTCATTATTTGTCATCTCTGCTAAATATAATTTCATTGATTCGCTGAGGTTGGTGAGTACATTGAACTGTGGTGTTTTATTGTGCTGGGATTGTACTGAGAAGAGATTTAATTTGTATTCAGTAGCCTTTTCCATTCGTTCGGGGGTTTAGTAGTCTACCAGAGGTCCCATGGCCTAATTACATAATTTTTTTAAATTGCTTTTTCATTAATTTCTTTATTATACGGGTCCCTTCGCAAACTCAAATCGTAAAACTTCAAATTTTATAAATTTTATTTATGTCACATTCGCTAATTTGCATAAAATCGCTCGTTCCACTCACTACAATGTACAAGTTTTGTTTTTAGTTTTAATTCAGTCTTGTCCTTCGTTTCGTGGAGTTAGCGGACGCTGATGCGGAAGTTATTATATACGTAATGGTTTTATTTTTAATTACGGAATTTGATGATGTAGCTAATTTTGTCTTGTTTTATAGCACAGACTCCGGAGTTGCGATATAGTGTGAGGGCCGTGTTATGTGATATCTTATAAAAGGCTTTGAGCTTTTAGGTTTAAAAGATCACTATTAGATTAGAGTCACGAGTGTGGACTCTGTTAGCCGTATGCGTATCTACCGCTGTACTTTTGGGAATTTAACGCAAAGAGCTGTGTCACAGCCTGTTTAACGGATTTCTTGCTTCAAGTTATTGGTTTCTTGAACTTAAAGAATATACTGTGGAGTAAATAGGGCATACAATTAGGTATATTAGGTTATTCATTTCCTTATGTGAATTTTCAATTTTATTATAAACATGTGTGGCAATGTTCTGCGAACGCTAGTAAGCATGCTGTGCGAACGACGCTTGATTTCTCATTCACGAGTCGTATGAACGCGTTTCAGAAGCAGAACATTGCAGTAAATGTAAAGTCTCGTATGTAACTTAGGAACTGAATAAAATTTTGAATTTGAAATTCGAATATATTAAATACCAATACTAGTTTAAAAGAGTAATATTACTTGGGCTCTGTCAACTTTTGGGCAGGTCCAATCTTGTATTTTCCGTCCTTAGGAGGCTATATTCCACTGATCTTGACTATCCTAAAAATACCACTATTCATCTGCCCTCCCCCGGCAGAAATTCACTCTCCCAGCGGGGTGACTCCTCTATTCCTTTCCATAAGGGGGTTTTCCACTATTTCTAGTATGGGGACCTCCATTTATCCTTATTTCGGCTATATTACTCCCCAATCCTAATACGTATATATATACAAACTAAAATGAACAATTCCACAAATTTCCCTATTTTTATTTAAATAACATATTTGTCCCTGACTTACACCTTTCTCCAAGGGTAGGTATTCGCTCTTACAGGGGAAGTGAATTCCATATCAACTCCGAGGAGGAGATATTTACCCCAAATCATGTAATAGGCTCTCCATTTCCTCTTTATTGGTGATATATTAACTTTTAAGTATGATTTAAAAACCATAATTTCACAAATCTTCTTGTTTATACTTAAATAATGCATTTATCCTCCGTAAATATTCATGTGGCCGGTGGTGAGTATTATATTTCGTTTCCGATAGGATGAGACCTATCACCACCGGGGCAAGCCTTTTTACTCTTGTTACGAGATACTGTACCCGTACAACATAATTCAGTCTTCAATTTCGTATAACATTCAACATTTTTGCTTTAGTCGTGGATTTATAAAATTATTAATTCCCAAGTTCCGTTAAAATCTAACCCTACTGCCGGGGTATATTTCATACTCTCCCTTGCCCCAGAGAGCCTGATACCACTATTATTTCATTTTTATTAACCTTTGTATTCTCCTAATTGCTACCGTTTTTCCCCTAATTCAAATATTTTATATTTAACTTTTCCTAACTATGTACGACTTCTTAAACCTCCAAAATTGTCAAACAGGGTTCTGCTACCTTACTCTCATCTAGAGATTTACTTAATCTCTACGGATTCCCCTATATAACCCCTATTTCTAACCCTAAAAGTCACCAAATTTCCCCAAAATTATATAAAATTTTTTACAAATAATTTTATAATTATTAATAGAGAAATTTCGTCGTCACGCTGCGTCGTAACGTAGGTAACGCACTGGCTAGAGGCTGAATGTCGTCGTTGCTGTGTATTAATGTGGCTATAGTGCGTTACGTGCACCTTACATGTTTTATTGTTTTTGTTCATGTTTTTTGTATTAAGTACATCTTGGTAGTGTCATAACTATTTTATTATAAATATTATACTAATAATATTCTAATAACTTTCTCCTTATTATAATTAATTAACATTGATTATTAATCTTAATTTAATAAAACTATAATAATTAACTCTAAGTTAAATAGTATTTTTATTTTATTAATAATGACGATTCTTTTGGTATTATTATATATACTAGGTTTGCCTAGTTTCAAATACATGTTTTTGCAAACAGTTTAGGTGATTAGTGTTCAACTTTTTCTTGAAACAATTTGTGGTTCCATCTTAGGGAGATGTGCGCTTCTACACCTGTACATATTTAGGGCTAGACATTGATATATAGGTGTATGTATTTTAGAGCCGTATGTAGGTACATATAGGTCCGAACATAGTGACAATACAGGAGGTTGTTCCTGTATTTTCTGGACCCTGCCGAGGTGGCGGGATGGCTAGGCAGAGTAAGCTTTAGCAGGGTAAGGTAGACCAGAAAGAGGGCAACCCATTTCCTAAACGGGGACCTCTGGGTGGGATTGGTCTTTCTCCTTTTCCGGCACCGTTTCACCAATCGTTGGCAACCAGGCTGTCTTCCATGGGATGCTCTATCGTTGAAGGCTGTGACATTGCAGACATACTCTAGGGTGGGGCCTAGTTACCTGAACTAAGTCTTCGCGCAAGCCTCGCCTAGGGGTTGTCCGATGCACAGCCGGGGAAATTATACGCTTAGGGGGCTTGGCAGTTATGGTGCAACACCCACGATCTATATATTTAGGGAAAATCCTGTATCACTTGTCCCGCTAACACTAACACATAAAATACTTTAGGTTTTTCAGGGCGACAAATTCTACGAATTTCCCAGGTAGTTACGACTTAAGGTACATGCATCCTACAATGCTTGATCGTTGCTAAATTCTCCGAAACGTTATGTAAAATATAAAAGTTGTTACCATCTGTAGTCAATATATGCAGGTCATAACCTTACCCCACAATCTTTGTTGTTTGCTAATAGTTCTGTAACTAATGCATGGTGCTAGTTTATTGTTAACTTTTTTCATATATAATCTGTTTGCGAACTTGCACTGCCGTGTGCCTTTTCGAGCTTTCAAGCTAACATTTAGTATTAAAATTTATACAACCAGGCGTTGTGTTATGGATCTTATATGGGCCGATATTGTTGTTATGTAGATTTGTTGGCGTATAAGGCTACACCTATTTATTATTTAGCGGTAACTCATTTTAACTTAGCAAGTGCTAGACCATTTCTATTAGGTGCTTTATCACGGTTTACCTGACTGTAGAGACTATTTCTTGCCTTGTGTTACGGGGTAGTTATCACCCACGCAAACCAAGCTAATGGTGCTGGTCACTGGGTTTTAGTTTTTGCTCCCTAAAGTAATTAAATTCCAAAGTCATCCGGAATAATTGCGTATCGATCCTCCAATTATTCGTTAATCTCACCATCTATGTACTGGAATTAGATCCCAAGCCTTAGTTTAATTTACATCCCTATATCCAATTACTTTGTTTTACTTTATTTTAGGCAACCTGTATATAGAAATTTTTAGCTTTAGTGTTCTGGTGCAATTTTTCCACGTTATTATTACGATCCAAACAGGTAAAGCGCAACCCTTGGTTTTATTTAGTCGTTAATGGCCAATGTTCCAAGTAGTTCAAAGGTATACTGACGAAGCCTAAAAGTCTTGTATAAAGTCCACCTCAGTTCCAGCCTGTGTCTCAACTCTGGCCGCTTGCCGAGCTGAGACAGAGCTTGGATGTCTTCAAACCAACTGCAGTTCTTTTCGACCCATGTCAAATGTAACTTACTCGAACTCGCTGCAGGTTAATGGTGAGTGTTTCACAATCTTTAACTTCAGTTAGTAAAATTACAGAGTTAGTTTTGTTCCAAAATTAGCATTCACGTAAAGTTTTCATAGTTGTCACTATTTAATCTATTGTAAGTTTTTATCCCTTAAACCACGCCTAAAATTTTATACGTTTTTTCAATAAAAAACAATTTCTTTAAATTGTTATTGTTCTACCACGGCAAACGATCCAACGTTCGTACATTTGACACCATAGTAGCTTAATTTCTAATCGACCATGGCAGAAGGGTACCGAGTGCACAAAATCAGACCATGACAATACATCCATACCGCTAGATTACAAATTCTTCAATTTTCTATTTATGTTGTTTTGAAAACATTGCTGTCGCCAGTTATTCGAATACGCTGCAGCATTGCAAAAGGAATTCGCAAACTTGGGACCCTTATAATGAACAACTTACTGCCACCCAAATTTCTGTAGCAGCTCATAGGTGCACGTTAAACGGAATGTGTTTTCTCATAGGTTTTTACTTACTCAATCCGCCTTGGATAAGGACAACTACTTTTCATGTACTCTATAATCTTAATGTTAGTTTACTCTACTTTAAATATGTTTTTACACGGCCCATTCAACTTATTTTGTAATCTACCCTATCACGCTGACCTAATCTCTGGATCCCTGCCCGGGACACGTCTACCCCTTAAACGTGTCTACCTAAATGACACGTCTACCCCTTAAACTCGAGCACTCTTATTCAGTAGTAAAGGGTATCTCCGACCGCTGGTAGACCGGTCCATTCCTTTGGTGGATCCTTTCCCTTATTCTTGATATTACTTCTATTTTGGGTATTACACGAACTTGCTTTGTAGTTTCCACCCCTTCCCATTGACCACAATTGAGAATGTTGGCTAACGTTTTTGGTAGAAACGTGCCACGGAGAAGGCCGACAATCCCACAGGCTCTTCATTCGCTGAAAATTTTATCAGGGGCAGGAACCGGGGGCGCCCGATTTTGCCAGGGGGCATTTTGCCAAGAGAAAAACGGTTAAAAATCATGTCAGAAACTCTGCCAAAACGCGTTTGATGAAGTGAAAAAGCGATTTTGAAGCAAGTTTTGACAAAATTTGCGAAATTTTTGCTTGAGAACGGAATTTTAGTACAAATTTTGATCAGATTTTTTGTACTTTGGACCGATTGAAAACAAAATTTTCCAAGAGGCGGTGACCGGTGGGAGCCCAAAATTTAGCCAGGGGGCACCTGTTCTGAACCAGGGGAAACGAAAAATGTCAGGTAGCCCCACCCCCCCAATTTCGAGAGCCCAGATTACTGTCTCAAGTAAAAATCGTTGCTTAGCAGCGGCTGTAATCTTACTAGGAGTGATAACTTCATAACTATACTAATATTTTACAAATTTCGGCTCGAAGTTTTGAGCGAGAAATACCAGGGCGAGAGTGCAGGTGGGTTCAAGGGTTAGTGGCATCGCTTGTTGGGGTCGTCAGCCTTTCGGTGGCAATTCAACAAGTGGTGTTATTCTTGAGAAGACCGGGCGAGTAAGGGGCAAGGATTCATTTACCACCTTGAGCCACCGATAGTTCCCAAGTACAATTCGTGGCCAGCCGTCCGGAGGCCAAGGATCTCTCTCTGTGCGATCAGCCTTTCGGGGGTCGTTCAGAACCGAGAAACTTCAACTGAATAGTAGTCGACCGCTACTATACAGTTTTAGTAACCTTGTTTAACATATCCGGCATTTATTAGCGTAACTCTAAGGCTCAGGTTAAGGTAATTAATTAACCCTGCAAATTGGCCAGCCTTTTGAAGGTCAAGTTGTAGAAACTGAAAAGAGTTCTAGTGACGTAACAACTGAACCTGTTGTCTCTCAAACCAGAACTCGTAAATAAGGACCGTATCAGTGTAAATTTATGTCCTAGGTTCAACTATGTAAATACTCGAGCAGCCGTCAGCCGTCCGGAAGCGAATTGTACCAACCTCAATAGAGGCGTACTAGAATTAGCGATAACTTCAGTCGAACCTAGTAGAGTGGAGTGGTTTATAGAAAGAAGTGCCAGTGGTCGAGCTAACGTGAGCAAGCGAAAAGTTAATATAGCCGGTGTGTTTATCGTCAACGGATTCGGAGTATTAGTATATAAAAAGAAAGATACTTTGATTAGCTTACGGCTACGGGTCTTGTGCGATACCATAGTGCCGTAATATTTTACCGGTTTTGTAATAAACGTTATTTACTACGTGTGTGGTGCCTATCTAACTGGATAGTGAGTACACTGGGCTTATTCGCACCGCATCGCAAAATATAGGGCATCGTTACGAGTCGCCAAAAAGTACCAGTGCGTGCCAACCTTATTTCCCCACCGGCATACTACTGGCCACACCTCGAACCGCACAATCTTACGATGACGAATCCCGTCCCCTTTTAATACCGATAGCCGTTGTAAAAATATTGTCCAACCCTACCCCTTTGGAAGCAACAGAATATAACAGGCTTGAGTGGCTCGTTATTTGGGGCGCCGAATTTTACCAGTGAGCTGTGTCAAACGGCTATATACTCCTGAATATCGAAATTTAATGTTTTATAATGAAAAGTATAAAATATATACATATAGTTAATAAATCATCTCAAAAATGTCGAGTATTAATATTTGCCTTAATTTTTTCTTGAATTTCAGACTAGGTTTGTATATTAGTAAACGTGTTAAGATTTATGATAATTATACATAAGAGAAATGGCTCCCAGGCGTAATCGTGGCGCTACTGGTCGTGGAGCTAGCGGCTCGACCTCAAGGCGTACCCGTGGTGGTGGCAGGAGCAGAAGTACACGTAATCGCACGAGCAGGTCTAAAGGTGAAAAAGATGCAGATAAGTTCAAGGAATCGTCAGTAAGTTAATTCAGGCCCTGATTTACAAATGTCTCATTATTTTTACACAACCGCCTCTTTACTTTGATTGCAGCATAGTTTATATGTCGGCATCTTATTTTGTGTTCATCAACTGATGGTAGCGTTCATTTGCTGAGGACTTTCCTATTGGTATGAACGGAGGGCTGTTTCAGGATTGGAGGAGCTGCAGTCTGCTTTTGAAAATATAACGAGGAGCAACACTCATCATCAGGGACTTGTAAATATATAAACTGTCAAATTTCAGTGCGTTCTGCTAAAATAGCAACAATTAATAGATTACCACAAAAACGCGCCTCTGAGGCACTCAATTTCAACTTAAATGTATACTAATTTGGACGGGTTTAATCAAGTATTTAGCTTCGGAATGTGGTTGTATTAAAATATCAATTTAAAGGTGGCCGTGATTTTTGCCGTGGAACTAAAAAATTTGCTCTGGGCATTGAACCAGAACGCCCCAAAATTTTACGAAGAGTCAGAAAATGCACGCGCCTCGTTTTGCGAGGGCAAACCTAAAATGCTTTAACCACTATCCCGAATTTGCGCAAGACAGATTACAGTACTAAAATTGATTTACAAGCAGCACATCCAATTTGTGTATTTTTAGTCTTATTTCTGACTTTTCCACACAGGTTGGGTAGAGTTCATGATCTTGCATATCCGTAAACAGTATATTGAAAATTAGGTAGGAGATTGGTATGGCGTTGATACCACAACAATGAAAATGCGAATTTTAAGAAATTATATATATGTAATTCTTTACAGCCAAATATCATAGTGATGTTCGCTGATCGGTCCGTACTAGGACCGGTCCAGACTCAATTTTGTAATGTCTTCGGATCGCTCCATGTCCTGGTGGATGACCAGGTCCAGACCGTTGAAATTTTGTCTGAACAATTTTTTTCCAAAATTACATTTGGTAGTAAGAGTTTCTGTGAGATTCCTTAATATATATTATAAGATTTATTTAGTGAGGGTAAACGGTCTTTAAAAATGAACCTCAGCAATTTTGGTATACTGTTGAACAAAAAAATTTTATGTTTGTTGGGTTAAAAGATTTTCTGTAGGTTTTTGACTTAGTCGGTTTGAACCTAGGACCATAGCGCGGTCCAGTTCTGACCGTTAACTTTTACCATGATGCATCACTAAATATGCTCATACTTTGTTGTAAACAATTAACAATTTTAGTCATCAATTCCTGGCGATGGTATTTCGTTCTACTCCACCCAAAAATCGTATACATAAATAATGCAAGTGATGAAGAAATGAAGATTATTTCTATTTTTTCCGAATTTCGTAATGTTTTTCAGTAGATTCCCCTCTATACACATTATTTCCATACGCATATCCATTTGTGGATTGTGAATCAGATGCCGTTTGTTTCTTCACAAT
The DNA here is from genome assembly GCA_030248225.1 of Trileptium ribeirensis. Lineage (NCBI taxonomy): Eukaryota > Metazoa > Nematoda > Enoplea > Enoplida > Thoracostomopsidae > Trileptium > Trileptium ribeirensis. The sequence continues at coordinate 28,583 of JASANE010028912.1, read as the reverse complement.
GTATTTGAATCAATGACTACATCGATTGAGTCACTCAACATGGAGCTGCCTAAGGCTTAATTTTTGGAAACTGCTAGTTTTTTTCTCTCGTCAGAGCGACACAATTTTAACCTAACTGGTATGAATTTTTTTGAGAAGTTATAAGCATACCTAGTGCCCAGAATATTCAACTCCTCCTCTTGCGCTGCACCTTGCTTTGCCTATTTATGTTCCCATTTCATTACATGACCAAATTTTACACCTATCCGATATATGTGTATATTCTTTTCCAACATCATCCGATTCGGTAATTGTACATTATTTATCGGATCGGATGCAGTGTGAGCACTCTACATTTATACACGTGCAAATCGGAGTGGAACAGAACCGATAGGATAAAATGTGTAAAGTAAAGCCCGTAGCGGAAGCACAACAACGAACGGATGAACCGTACATTATATGTAAAATGGTATAAAAGATTTGAAAAGCATAATTCATGTCAGGGAGTTAGATTCGATTGCACATAATGCCTCAGACGTATTTGATTCATTAGCACGCTTCGTACAAGCAGCGAATATCCTGGAATAATAAACGCACTGCTGGTAATTATACGTGTACATGCAATAACATTGCGTAGTTGTGCATGGTTGCTGAACTTAGCTGGACGTGTTTCTTTTGTGTGTTTTTATTGAAGTAGCTAATTAGTTGAACAGACTTTGACGTAGCATTTTTGTATCATGTCAAGTCCCTCCTATAACAGAGTAGCGAAACTTGGCATAAGTACCATAACGCAAAATGTTAAGTTTAATTGTGGGATGATGATTGAGGCTAATGATAGGCTCAGGTAGACAAAATTATATATGATTATTGGGATATAATATGATTGGTTCAATTTTTCATGAACCAAATTTTTGACCTCGGATCCAACGGCTTTTGCAATGCCTAGTGGACGATTGTATAACTAACTTTCCTAAACTATTATTAGCAGTTGAGGCTGTTCCTACCGTTTGGTTGCACGTTATGACCGTTATCAGCGTTGTTAATTCGAAAATTAGCACTTAGAATTTATAATTGTGTACGATCATTCCGCATTTGGTATATCCACGAATATGATAACTATTTTATTGAATCGAAACGGGAATGGTATAGATTTTTTACTTAGCGTTAAACTGATGTCATTTCTTGTCGAAGTTACATTTTTAGTCTTAACGTATTTTGTCACGTGGAAAATCAAGCGTATTTGTGTACTGCTGAGATGATTATAGTTATACTGAGTTGCCCAAAATATTTGATTTCTCGTTGACCGGTGGTACTTTTACTGACAAACTTTATTGGCGAGCGAAACTGCGTCTGACTCGATAGCTGGTGCACCGATAAATTTATAGGACCGGTAAGAGGATGGGGTGGTGTGAAAAAGTGGACACTCGTGTGCAGAGACTCTGTACAGTAATCAACAAATAAGTGACGAGATAAGAAACGTTAATGTTTAGAAGAAACACACCTTAGAGGGAGTTTGCGGTCGGTAGCCCCACCTTAGGTTTACGATTAGTCTAGGCCTTATAATAAAAGGTGAAGTTGAGACTAAAGGAATACGCGTAAGGTACGATATAACGATATAGTTTTTTTTCATGTAGACTGTAAAGGCTTTTTCTACACGAATGCAAAAAAATACATACATATATATCGTACAAAATAGACGGAAAATTTTATCGTATGTGATCGAAGTTAGTGTGACGACGAATCGGGTCGGTCGGGATGCAATGTGAAAACGGACTAACGGTTACAACGCTGTAAATTGAGCGGTTTATATAAGCTAATTATAATTGTTACTTTTAATCTACGATTGATGTCATATTTGCTGCTAACTTATGTATACATTTTACACAGTGCGAAGTACATATTTAATACTTTGTTTAGTAAATATATAACCTGGCCTCCCACTCATGTAGACGTTAAAGTTTTAGAGTATCAACATGTCATTGCACGGAACTCGTTGTTGAAATACTGTACTGTTGGAATTCGAGAAGTTGGAGCTAACATGTGAAAATTTACTAAAAATATGTTTTAGCTTTCCCTTCCTAGCAACTCCTGTAAAAATTACAAACTTATATACATTTTCTTCTTGTGAGTGAATATATATATACGTTTCGTTGTTTTCCTACTTTACGAAATAATTTTGTCATTTGATCTGTTACTACTCACCATAAGAGACCATAGATTTTTCGACTATAACATGTTAAAATATTTTTTAATATGGGAAAATTTTAATTTTGTCTCTGTTTTAATGTTGACATCAGAATCCGTACAACGAAACTCATTCTATTTGGACAAAGCTGGTATTCGAAGCAAAGTAATCATGAAAATTTGTTCTTATTGTTCGAAAATCGTTCATTAGTCGATGAATTCAGCAGCTTTGTCATGCTTCTAATTCAGTATTTTATGCGTACAATAATCTACTGTTTGTAAACACCTGGATTACTATTTGGAAGTGTACATAATGGAAATTGATTATGATTATCAGTTCTTTCATAGATATCGCTGTTTATACAACATTTGTTTCCTTTTCCTCTGTTGACACATATATATATAATTATCAAATAAGTAGAATTTTTGTATAATTTCAGCTGCCGTGATTGTATCGGTCGAAGTAAAAAATCATAAATACTGTGATGCTTACTCATAAGCCTTGCTCATTGGCGTTAGCTTGTGATCTTCCTATCGAAGAGAGCTTAAAATATTTATAAAACTATCTCTAGCTGCAATTGCCACGGAAAATTATTCTCGGTAGTTGTGTAAACGTCTAGATTTATGATATTTGCTTTGCCAAATGTAATTTAAGTTACCAAATTAATGATTTAGAATTTCGAACACTTTTGTGGGCTGTTATTTTGGTGCTCAATGTTTAATTATACAAATAATTGTGTGCACTTTTTGCAGGGTTCCAATGAGATTACGTAGACTAAGCAACTAGCTGCCAAAACTACCTTCGAAATGTAACTACTCCGTATGAACTGTCTACCGATAATGCTGCAAAACCAACGCCACATGGCAAATGTCCGGATCATTTTTAGTACAGGTGCGTATTGCGAAAATTTGAAGCCCAGATATTGAAATATATATTATAAATACATAACGAAGTGTTGCCTCATTTACATGCATGTATAGACGTTATGGTGGAAGCACATAGAATTCTGCTATCAGATGCTGGGTAGCAGGGAAGCCCCCCTAGCCCCCGAAATTTTCTACCAGGCAAAAAAATATCAATGGTCCGTCCTTGGCAATTGATGAAGTTGAAAATTTTCCGCGCTTCGCTCGGATCTGTGCAACATCAACATATTACCAACTGACCAATGTCTTAGGCCGTTTGTTAGAACACATTATTAGTAAACTTAGTTTCGATCGCAGTGTCCGAGTTTAAATTCTCCTAAAATAGTACAAAAATAAGGTAGTTCAAAATAATATACCAAAAATTTACAGTATAACTATAAATAAGTATATATATATATATTTAAATTTATGACACCAATATGGGTTAGCCCCCCCCCAAATTTTTTTCTGGCTACGCTACTGCTGGGTAGTATATTTCCCCCTAATTTGTGTGACTATAAATAACAGTTGTTGGAATTTCGTCACCCGATGCTGCGTGTGCTATTGTATTTGTTTATGGTAAACAAACGAATGTTTGCTGGAGCATTTCGAATATTTTTGAGTGGTTTAGCAAATGACGTTAAATATCGAGCCGATAACGTCTGGGTCATGTCAGCCGACGAAAGGACACTGCCTGCAATACACGTGCGTGTTTGATCGATTTTCTGGCATATACTGGCTTTGGTTTGACCGATTATAATCCAATGTTTGCTTTCAAAACGTTGCATCGCTGTGCCGGTACAGCACAAGTATAACTTCTCCGATTGATATACAATCATTTTATGTACATTACTTAGTTTTCAAGAATATGTTGTTCATCCGTGCTTCGTGGTCTGCCACGGATTGCCGCTGTGTTTCGTATTTTAGTCATAAAATTTTTGTATGTACCGGTCAATTTTAATCGGTACGTTTTAGTGTATCGCCACCCTAAATTTGTTAAAATGAGAACTATATATTTTGAGTAGTATTGTCAAACACGTTCATTCATTTTATAATTTCAATTCATTCGGCTTCAATCAAAATTGAAAACCCAGCCTAGTTCCACAATGAAGAGAAGCTTTATTCTAAATGGAGGGTAAAGATGTCAACAAAAAGTCGCTTTAATATTGAAGAAACAAGTGTGAATTATAAGTTTGATTTATTTTTCACATAATATTCCAGCTTTGAGTGTATTTTGTGGCTTCAGCGTTCCATTTGCTAGCAAATGTGTGTTACATAATTTGTTATAATGGATTTATCTATTACTAATTGATTGGCAGTAGGGTTTGTGACAGTCTGCGCATGGGGATAGATTTTGCGTCCCCATCCCCACCCCATCCCCACGAAATTTACATGGGGATCCCCATGGGGATCCCCATCCCCACGAAAACTCTTGAATTATCCCCATGGAATCCCCACGGTGAGCTTACGGGCAATATTTAACAATGATCAATCTGAATACTAAATAAACGTGGATATGTTATTTTTAATACAAAATGAAGGCTGTGCTATGGTCCACGGTGGGCAAGCAGGATCACGTAAAGCATTCCCGGCGTTGTTGGAATCGCTGTCAATTAGGTGAAATCTCATGCTTATGCTAGGGTAAGGAACTTGCTCGTTCAAAGGGAACAACACTTGATCCAAATTTGCGCCCTTTCTTTAACATATGTATTATGGAAATGATTTACATGATCCGTCAAGCCCACTCAAGCCTCATCGCCGTAGAGGCCGCGCCCGGTAGCTGAGCACAGAACAGCCGCGGGCCCCAGTACCCGGCTAGATACCACCACTCTCTAGCTTGAATTGGAAGGGTACTGGGGGCTAGATACGTATACTCTCTAGCTTTGCTGCTTGCCAGGCGTTGCGTTTTGTTTGCCAGATACAGTTATATATCTCTGGCTACGGTTGAAGGTCGGCTTTAATTGTGTTCTTCGGTATCGGCATCCATTGTCGCAGCCTTATGATAAAGTCCACCAATAGATTCATTTATTTCGTTGATAGCCTCTTCAACAATAAGCGACCCGCGTTGCGACAAATGATATCTATCTTTTCCAAAACAATCCTTGTTTAACTTGCCATCGTTGAAGAATAAAACTGTTGTGTCTAGAAACACGAAATTGTTGATTTCGCCGTCATTCAGATTGGCAAACGCCTGATTAAGTTTGTAAGCAGCTTATCCTTCACATTGGAATTGCTGAAACAGGGTCGGAACTTTTGGTTGCACTCGGCGCCGCGACGACAAGGCAAAGTCTTTGACGTGCGCCATACCAGAAAAGTCTGTAACGCGACCATGGCGTTTTAAATACCATCGGATTTACGCTGCTGTTCAGAATCACATAAGTTATCTTAAAGAGGATGACAATTCTGTCGCTGACAATATTCCGTCATTGCGGCTTTTGAAAAATATGCTCGATGTGTTAGAACCTTGCAAGCGATTTTTTGATCGCATCGAAATATGTGGATCCACATCATACATGTCTTACCTAAGTTATATGTCTCTTGACTTGGATCTATACAAAATGCAAAATGATTCTGACGGAATGTCAGATCTCGCAGTTCAGCTTTGCAAAAACATTCGACTGAATATGGAGCAAACGCTATGGCCATACTGTGGCTCTACTTTTGCTGTTGCAGCTAGTTATTTCTCCGGAATCGACATACCTGCTAAAGCAATTGAGCTATTACGCCAATTTGCAAACGAAAAATCAGCAGGGAAATTGCGCTTTTATAATTCATGGAAAGCTGCTTTGCAAGATTACAACGACACTGTCAAATTGTACTTGCTCAACCTGCTAAACCGGACGCCTACAAATGATGTGAATGTACCAGAGAACGAAATGGCATCAGTTGCGGGTCCGAGCCAGTGCGACTTGGATAGCTTTTCAGCAATGTTTGAGGCAGTACCGAAAAAACCGAAGCTGGATGTAATACATGAAATAGAAAACGAAATGGGTATTTATAACAGCATGCGATATCCATTTCGCAATCCCACTGATTTTTGGAAGAACGCAGATCAACTTCCTAAAGCTTCAGAAGTGTGCAAAAATCATTTTATCTGTGCCAGTGTCATCGGCGTCGATCGAACGCGTTTTTAGTGAAGCTGGGAATGCTTCTTTCTAAACTGCGAAAGCAAATGCGACCAACTGTACTGCAGTCGCTACTTTTCGAAAAATATTGTAACAAGTTACATCATCTCACCAAGGATATTGAAATCAGCGATGACGAATTGAAAACTCATCTTGATGGCAGAGTTTCCAATATTGACTCGGGCTCAGATGACGAATTACAATAGTTGCGCATTCGACGAAATCGTTTACGGGATAGCGATAAAGCACAAATGAAAGTAGTGTGTACGCTTTGCATGAGATTAAGCAAGTATCATGCACAGAGAATAGATATGTAAAAGTGCGAGATATTTGTATCACACAGCATCACTAGAGAGGGAAGTATCTAGCCCCAGTACCTAATCATTCAAAACTAGAGAGCATACAGTCATACACGTATCTAGTTAGGTGTGGGGCCCGCGGCTGTTCTGTGCTCAGCTACCGGGCGCGGCCTCTACGGCGATGAGGCTCCAGTGGGTTTACCCACCGTGGACCATAGCACAGTATTAATACACCTGCAATTTTGTTGTAAAATAGATCCAGCAAAGCTCACTGTTCACAATAAATCAATACATGCGCTTTTGACTGAAGTTATAGATTTCTATTCTCTATTCTTTTGAAAAATTTCCCCGCCTGGGGATGGGGATCCCCATGAAAAGAAATTTATCCCCATCCCCACCCCATCCCTATCCCCATGGGGATGGGGATGGGGTCCCCATCCCCATGCGCAGCCTGCCAAAAATGGCCTGTCCCCAAAGGTGGCCTGTGGGCTATAGCCCAATGAGCCCTACCCTAGAGCCGGGCCTGCATGCGCTGCGAAAACTCATATATATATAACAAATAAATTGTTATTTTAATTATTTCTGCAAACTAAACATGACATTAATGTTACTACAAGATGAATGGCAGCTATATGGATGAAGACCTGACCGGAATTTGTAACTGTATGCAATCTGTACCAACCATTCCTTGGACTAGTTAAAATCATGTTACATTGTTTGTCCCAAATTAGATGTCCAAACTAAATCTGTTAATTTTAATACTTTGACATCCAACCATCCTAATTCTTTCCGTGTGAGAAATCGAGAGCTGCCATTGGCACGCTAACATAAATGTTTGTTTTGAATCTTGTTTTACAAATGACATACCTGGTAATGTGGAGTTGAGCGATCCAAGCGAACCGCACTAGACTCTGCCCCTGGAAAGTGAGCGTAATTCATGGCCTTTAAGGAGAAGACGGTTCAGCCACTGCGCGACGCGTTTAGCTCAGAACTAAAATACTTAACAACACAGTTGCGGTATCAGAATTTGTAGATTCTGAGAGTGCCTGAAGTACACTGCGAGTTTCAAATTGGAAGTGGCTTTCAAAATTCTAAAATCCACCTCCTCCTTGAAATTTCTGATGATGATTCCTTTAAGCACTGAAAATTTCACCCAATTCATGCCCAAATTAATATTTCTTCATTGAAGCCAAAACCTGTTTATCTGGTTTATCAAACTAAGCGCCTCGATGACCAACTGATTTATCATCGTGAAAGTTGGGATATATTTCACTGTTGTTTGAAAATAAAACGGTAAAAATTGACTTTCACATCGTGAACCTCAGCCAGAATATTTATCAAAAAAAGAAATAATTCATAAAACAAAAGGAAATTTGTTTGTACTGTAGGCGTCTTACCCTTGGACATAGCCAAAAATAGTAACAGATGACAACTATGGTACAATACATATCTTTAATATAAAAAGTATAATGCAATAACATTCCTTCTTCTATAAAGTTGTAATAATAATTGCGGTAATAATAAATTAATTCATAATAAAGTTATCTTCAGTATAAATAATTGCGATTTTTCTCAATCTTTGTGCACTAAACGTCAAAGTAGTGTTGAATAATATCTTGAAAATTGTGCTCTTTTACTGGTATTTGAAAAAATAAAAAGGTAAAGAAACCCGTATTTCAAATCTGAACCGTGCTGATTAAAAACCATATATCTGTTGACCAGTAGAAGATATGCTTCACAAAAGATTAAAAATTTGTTTGGACCGTCGGCGTCGTAACTTTACCTACAACATGACTAGAGGTAAGAAAAGGCACAAATAGGTAGTCCTATTTTCAGTATAAGATAGTATGGGGTGAGCACAGAGGGTAGGGGCTTACTCTCCATGAGGATTGGAACTTCCAAGTAATATTTACTTCCATAATGCGAAAGAAATGCCAAAAAATTTGCTGAATATGCGAACACTTGAAAAATTTATACCCTTGGCAAAAATTGGAAAAATAATCTTGCAGAAATTGAGGAAATTGTGGGTTTCTACAAATATCCAAAAATTATATTTTCCTCGATTTATCCCGTCCTCACTGTACTGCACCCTTCGGTCCTACCAGAGTCGTCTCTCCTTCAAGAGCCATGAGCTCTGCATAGCTACGCATAATACCTCATACGTTTTGTTTTACAAATCAGTGACTTCATACAAGTTTGCGCATTTTCCTCGAATTGAGGCACTAAAACTCCAATGATGGTTTTGAAAATGTAATAACTGACATGTTTCAGCATAAGATAAGCGCAGCTAGTTTTAGTAGCACACCCAGCGGTAAAAACAACAATCATTTAATGTACATTTTTTCTTATATATTCAGCCCATCCAGGCAGGCTATTTGGTTTCGTTTAATCATCATTTTAGTCGTTTTATGGAATATCATAGATTTATCCAATCAATGAGCTTTTCTTGATTTTTTCGTTTCGAAATTGCAGAAAAAACGGAATTCTAAATCTCCGCAGCAAAGAGCTTGCAACTGTCGAAGTGAAGAACAGAGCATTTATAAGTGTCGGGAGCAGGTCGGTCACTCAGGTGGAAGAAGGGGCCGCGGTCGAACACATGAGATCGGTGAACTGCTGATAATGTCTGCCAAAAAAAAAATTTTGCGCCGCCGAGCATCACTAAACCCTACACCAAAATGGATTAAACTGAAAGTGAGTCGCTACTAATCGCTGCATAACAGTTTTACCCAAAAGTAGTCATCATGCACAATCCGTCGAATGTAACCTTAGCAATATTACTGATATCAGATCACCACAAAGCGCTACGGACAGATTATTCTCTCTATATGCCTGCTTTAGGCAGTCAACGTTTTGCACTCCAATGCATTGGTTGTTTCGATTTTTCTTGAAAATTGTTTATTTCTGCATTCATGTGGACATATCTAAAAGCTGTTGTAGTAGTAGTAAATCTGTTGTATTATCCGGTCATAGGATGTTGAGGCTTGAAGAGGCCTGGATATTTATTTTATCTGGGTTTGAAAGTTGTCTTTTCATGGACTGGGAACTTCTGTGCACTAATATAATTTTCTATGTGTTTTGTTGACTGGCTAGTTATATAGGTAAACCAGAGCATAATTTCTCGATCAAACGATACCAGGTGAAATACCTACTTATTGAGAACATATAAAGTAATATTTGGTACATATATATTGTAACATATATAGTAACATATATAACTTAAGTTAAACAGTATTCGCGTTATCTAAAAATCATGATCATAACCTACGATATTTTATGTAACCTGTTAACGATTGTTTGTAGTACCGTACAGATACTGTGGACACTTCAATGCTCCGCCGCTATAAATTAACAATTTTGTTTCCGAATTGACTAGTTCATACTTGAATATATGACGATTATAAAGATATATTATTGTTACTATTACGCTCTTATAGCATATCCTTATTAATATGTACAGTATAATTTTAGTTAAAATTTGCATTCTCATATATATTTGTTAAATAAACTTCCTAAACACCACTTTTACGTTTGTTGCAACTTTAATATTGATAATATTATTCAGCTGAATATTTGTTGAAACAAAGCGAGCGGAGTTTTAACCGAGGGCGATAGGGGGGAAAGTTCGGAAAACTTTTTTGTCTATTGCTGTCATTCATAACTCATTTTCAAATGAATTGGTTAAGACAATTTTCGATAGCTACAGTTATGACGATGTGTCCTTTATTTGAAAACCTCCAGACCCATCTTTTCGGAACTTCTTCTTCCTTTGTTAACTCTAGTGGGGTCGCCGGTGAGAATCCGCGATCGCCAAGTCTTTCTGTCTTGTGTGTTGCCGCCTCCTCCAGTCCCATCGCTCTCATGTCTTCGCTCACACAGGCTCCGCTTCGGCCTCCCACGTCGCCTCACCCCCACCTCTAGCCTTCGTACCCTCTGGCCCACATACCCTCCTCCCTTCTCAAAACATGACCCAGCCACCTAAGCTGGCCTTCTCGTATTTTGTTTGGTATTCATAGGTATCACTTAGTGATACTCTTCTCACTTCTTCATTCTTTACTCTGTCTAGGCGGGTTTTCCCTATCGTAAAATCTAAGCGTCCTGCATTTTGTGCCACCTCCATTTCTTTTGCCCCCGGTCGCCCTCGTCGCTTTCTTTCTTTGGCCTTCTTGTTGGTTCTCTTCTTGGGGATTGGAGGTGAAAGGAGAAAAGCTTAAGCGTGTGGAATAGTTTAAGTATCTTAGATCGACGATACAGAGCACAGACAATGCAGACAGTGGGACCGCACGAAAGATAAGAGCGGGATGGTTGGCGTGGAAGGATGGCACTGGAGTGATATATGACAGAAGGGTACCAGCGAAGGTGAAAAGCAAAATGTTCAGGACGATGGTGCGATCTGCCATGCTGTACGGTATGGAGACCGTGTCGTTGACAAAAAGACAGCAAAAGAAAATGGAGGTGGCACAAATGAGGACGCTTAGATTTACGATAGGGAAAACCCGCCTAGACAGAGTAAAGAATGAAGAAGTGAGAAGAGTATTGAAAGTGATACCTATGGCAAACAAAATACGAGAAGGCCGGCTTAGGTGGTTGGGTCATGTTTTGAGAATGGAGGAGGGGTATGTGGGCCAGAGGGTACGGAGGTTAGATGTGGGGGTGAGGCGACGAGGGTGGCCGAAGCGGAGATGGAAAGACTGAGTGAGCGAAGACATGAGATCGATGGCACTGGAGGAGGCGGACACACAAGACAGAATGACTTGGCGATCGCGGATTCTCACCGGCGACCCCACTAGAGTTAACAAAGGAAGAAGAAGTTCCGAAAGATGGGGTCGGAGGTTTTCAAATAAAGGACACATCGTCATAACTGTAGCTATCGAAAATTGTCTTAACCAATTCATTTGAAAATGAGTTATGAATGACAGCGATAGACAAAAAGTTTTCACAACTTTTCCCCCTATCGCCCTCGGTTAAAACTCCGCTCGCTTTGTTTCAACAAATATTCAGCTGATTAATCTATCAATATTAAAGTTGCAACAAACGTAAAAGTGGTGTTTAGGAAGTTTATTTAACAAATATATATGAGAATGCAAATTTTAACTAAAATTATACTGTACATATAATAAGGATCTGCTATAAGAGCGTAATAGTAACAATAATATATCTTTATAATCGTCATATATTCAAGTATGAACTAGTCAATTCGGAAACAAAATTGTTAATTTATAGCGGCGGAGCATTGAAGTGTCCACAGTATCTGTACGGTACTACAAACAATCGTTAACAGGTTACATAAAATATCGTAGGTTATGATCATGATTTTTAGATAACGCGAATACTGTTTAACTTAAGTTATATATGTTACTATATATGTTACAATATATATTACCAAATATTACTTTATATGTTCTCAATAAGTAGGTATTTCACTGGTATCGTTTGATCGAGAAATTATGCTCTGGTTTACCTATATAACTAGCCAGTCAACAAAACACATAGAAAATTATATTAGTGCACAGAAGTTCCCAGTCCATGAAAAGACAACTTTCAAACCCAGATAAAATAAATATCCAGGCCTCTTCGAGCCTCAACATCCTATGACCGGTAATAAACGATTTACTACTACTACAACAGCTTTTAGATATGTCCACATGAATGCAGAAATAAACAATTTTCAAGAAAAATCGAAACAACCAATGCATTGGAGTGCAAAACGTTGACTGCCTAAAGCAGGCATATAAATAGAATAATCTGTCCGTAGCGCTTTGTGGTGATCTGATATCAGTAATATTGCTAGGGTTACATTCGACGGATTGTGCATGATGACTATTTTTGGGTAAAACTGTTATGCAGCGATTAGTAGCGACTCACTTTCAGTTTAATCCATTTTGGTGTAGGGTTTAGTGATGCTCGGCGGCGCAAAATTTTTTTTTGGCAGACATTATAGCAGTTCACCGATCTCATGTGTTCGACCGCGGCCCCTTCTTCCACCTGAGTGACCGACCTGCTCCCGACACTTATAAATGCTCTGTTCTTCACTTCGACAGTTGCAAGCTCTTTGCTGCGGAGATTTAGAATTCCGTTTTTTCTGCAATTTCAAAACGAAAAAATCAAGAAAAGCTCATTGATTGGATAAATCTATGATATTCCATAAAACGACTAAAATGATGATTAAACGAAACCAAATAGCCTGCCTGGATGGGCTGAATATCTGAGAAAAAATGTACATTAAATGATTGTTGTTTTTACCGCTGGGTGTGCTACTAAAACTAGCTGCGCTTATCTTATGCTGAAACATGTCAGTTATTACATTTTCAAAACCATCATTGGAGTTTTAGTGCACTAAATTCGAGGAAAATGCGCAATTTTGTATGAAATACACTGATTTGTAAAACAAAACGTATGAGGTATTATGCGTAGCTATGCAAGACCCGTCGGCTTCTGAAGGAGAGACGACTCTGGTAGGACCGAAGGGTGCAGTACAGTGAGGACGGGATAAATCAGGGGAGATGTAATTTTTGGATATTTGTAGAAACCCACAATTTCCTCAATTTCTGCAAGATTATTTTTCCAATTTTTGCCAAGGGTATAAATTTTTCAAGTGTTCGCATATTCAGCAAATTTTTTGGCATTTCTTTGGCGTATGGAAGTAAATATTACTTGGAAGTTCCAATCCTCATGGAGAGTAAGCCCCTACCCTCTGTGCTCACCGTATACTATTTTATACTAAAAATATGACTACCTATTTGTGCCTTTTCTTACCTCTGGTAATGTTGTAGGTAAAGTTACGACGCCGACGGTCCAAACAAATTTTTAATCTTTTGTGAAGCATATCTTCTACTGGTCAACAGATATATGGTTTTTAATAGGCACGGTTCAGATTTGAAATACGGGTTTCTTTACCTTTTTATTTTTTCAAATACCAGTAAAAGAGCACAATTTTCAAGATATTCTCAACACTTCTTTGACGTTTAGTGCACAAAGATTGAGAAAAATCGCAATTATTTATACTGAAGATAACTTTATTATGAATTAATTTATTATTACCGCAATTATTATTACAACTTTATAGAAAAGAAGGATATCTCATTATACTTTTTATATTAAAGATATGTATTGTCCCGTAGTTGCGTCTGTTACTACTTTTGGCTATGTCCAAGGGTCGAGGCCTACAGTCCAAACGAATTTCCCTTTGTTTATGAATTATTTCTTCTTGCGATAAATATATTAGCTAAGGTTCACGATGTGAAAGTCAATTTTTACCGTTTTATTTTCAAACAACAGTGAAATATATCCCAACTTTCACAATAGTAGATGATTCGTTCATCGAGGCGCTTAGTTTGATAAACCGATAAACAGGTTTTGGCTTCAATGAAGAAATATTAATTTGGGCATGAATTGGGTGAAATTTTCGTGCTTTTTGGAATCGTCATCAGAAATTTCAAGGAGGAGGTGGATTTTAGAATTTTGAAAGCCACTTGCATTTTGAAACTCGCAGTGTACTTCAGGCACTCTCAGAATCTACAAATTCTGATACCGCAACTGTGTTGTTAAGTATTTTAGTTCTGAGCTAAACGCGTCGCGCAGTGGCTGAACCGTCTTCTCCTTAAAGGCCATGAATTACGCTACGTTCCAGGGGCAGAGTCTAGTGCGGTTCGCTTGGATCGCTCAACTCCACATTACCAGGTATGTCATTTGTAAAACAAGATTCAAAACAAACATTTATGTTAGCGTGCCAATGGCAGCTCTCGATTTCTCACACGGAAGGTGTTAGGATGGTTGGATGTCAAAGTATTAAATTAACAGATTTAGTTTGGACATCTAATTTGGGACAACGATGTGACATGATTTTAACTAGTCCAAGGAATGGTTGGTACAGATTGCATACAGTTACAAATTCCGGTATAGTCTTCATCCATATAGCTGCCATTCATCTTGTAGTAACATTAATGTCATGTTTAGTTCCCAAGAAATAATTAAAATAAGCGATTCTTGTTATATATATATGAGTTTTCGCAGCGCATGCAGGCCCGGCTCTAGGGTAGGGCTAACTGGGCTATAGCCCACAGGCCACCTTTGGGGACAGGCCATTTTTGGCAGGCTGCGCATGGGGATGGGAATCCCCATCCCCATCCCCATGGGGATGGGGATGGGGTGGGGATGGGGATAAATTTCTTTTCATGGGGATCCCCATCCCCACGGCGGGGAAATTTTTTAAAAAGAATAGAGAATAGAAATCTATAACTTCAGTCAAAAGCGCATGTATTGATTTATTGTGAACAGTGAGCTTTGCTGGATCTATTTTACAACAAAATTGCAGGTGTATTAATACTGTGCTATGGTCCACGGTGGGTAAACCCACTGGAGCCTCATCGCCGTAGAGGCCGCGCCCGGTAGCTGAGCACAGAACAGCCGCGGGCCCCAGCACCTAACTAGATACGTGTATGACTGTATGCTCTCTAGTTTTGAATGATTAGGTACTGGGGCTAGATACTTCCCTCTCTAGTGATGCTGTGTGATACAAATATCTCACACTTTTACATATCTATTCTCTGTGCATGATACTTGCTTAATCTCATGCAAAGCGTACACACTACTTTCATTTGTGCTTTATCGCTATCCCGTAAACGATTTCGTCGAATCCGCAACTATTGTAATTCGTCATCTGAGCCCGAGTCAATATTGGAAACTCTGCCATTAAGATGAGTTTTCAATTCGTCATCGCTGATTTCAATATCCTTGGTGAGATGATGTAACTTGTTACAATATTTTTCGAAAAGTAGCCACTGCAGTACAGTTGGTCGCATTTGCTTTCGCAGTTTAGAAAGAAGCATTCCAGCTTCACTAAAAACGCGTTCGATCGACGCCGATGACACTGGCACAGATAAAATGATTTTTGCACACTTCTGAAGCTTAGGAAGTTGATCTGCGTTCTTCCAAAAATCAGTGGGATTGCGAAATGGATATCGCATGCTGTTATAAATACCCATTTCGTTTTCTATTTCATGTATTACATCCAGCTTCGGTTTTTTCGGTACTGCCTCAAACATTGCTGAAAAGCTATCCAAGTCGCACTGGCTCGGACCCGCAACTGATGCCATTTCGTTCTCTGGTACATTCACATCATTTGTAGGCGTCCGGTTTAGCAGGTTGAGCAAGTACAATTTGACAGTGTCGTTGTAATCTTGCAAAGCAGCTTTCCATGAATTATAAAAGCGCAATTTCCCTGCTGATTTTTCGTTTGCAAATTGGCGTAATAGCTCAATTGCTTTAGCAGGTATGTCGATTCCGGAGAAATAACTAGCTGCGACAGCAAAAGTAGAGCCACAGTATGGCCATAGCGTTTGCTCCATATTCAGTCGAATGTTTTTGCAAAGCTGAACTGCGAGATCTGACATTCCGTCAGACTCATTTTGCATTTTGTATAGATCCAAGTCAAGAGACATATAACTTAGGTAAGACATGTATGATGTGGGTCCACATATTTCGATGCGATCAAAAAATCGCTTGCAAGGTTCTAACACATCGAGCATATTTTTCAAAAGCCGCAATGACGGAATATTGTCAGCGACAGAATTGTCATCCTCTTTAAGATAACTTATGTGATTCTGAACATCCAGATGTGATATTTATTCAAATATCTGTCCCCTATCCGCCGAAATACTTATTTCGCAATTGGCAGCGGCGCCGAGTGCAACCAAAAGTTCCGACCCTGTTTCAGCAATTCCAACGTGAAGGACAAGCTGCTTACAAACTTAATCAGGCGTTTGCCAATCTGAATGACGGCGAAATCAACAATTTCGTCTTTCTAGACACAACAGTTTTATTCTTCAACGATGGCAAGTTAAACAAGGATTGTTTTAGAAAAGATAGATATCATTTGTCGCAACGCGGGTCGCTTATTGTTGGAGAGGCTATCAACGAAATAAATGAATCTATTGGTGGACTTTATCATAAGGCTGCGACAATGGATGCCGATACCGAAGAACACAATTAAAGCCGACCTTCAACCGTAGCCAGAGATATATAACTGTATCTGGCAAACAAAACGCAACGCCTGGCAAGCAGCAAAGCTAGAGAGTATACGTATCTAGCCCCCAGTACCCTTCCAATTCAAGCTAGAGAGTGGTGGTATCTAGCCGGGTACTGGGGCCCGCGGCTGTTCTGTGCTCAGCTACCGGGCGCGGCCTCTACGGCGATGAGGCTTGAGTGGGCTTGACGGATCATGTAAATCATTTCCATAATACATATGTTAAAGAAAGGGCGCAATTTTGGATCAAGTGTTGTTCCCTTTGAACGAGCAAGTTCCTTACCCTAGCATAAGCATGAGATTTCACCTAATTGACAGCGATTCCAACAACGCCGGGAATGCTTTACGTGATCCTGCTTGCCCACCGTGGACCATAGCACAGCCTTCATTTTGTATTAAAAATAACATATCCACGTTTATTTAGTATTCAGATTGATCATTGTTAAATATTGCCCGTAAGCTCACCGTGGGGATTCCATGGGGATAATTCAAGAGTTTTCGTGGGGATGGGGATCCCCATGGGGATCCCCATGTGAATTTCGTGGGGATGGGGTGGGGATGGGGACGGAAAATCTATCCCCATGCGCAGACTGATTTTTGGGCGACTGCATAAAGTTTTAATGCCATTTTTCTAACAAAGGCTTAAATTTTTATCTAAGTCAGGCCATTCATGGATAGCGACCACCCAAGAATTGCTATGAAACTGTAACTCCAGGCCATAAATCCTTTAAAATGTCACAGTTTCGTAAGTGCATGGCACTAGCAGGCAACCATTTTACATTGTATCAAACGTAAGTCTCTTTGACCTATCGGCCCAATCACCTCATTGGTGGCTCAGTTCCAAGTGAATATGGTTCTCTTTTGCTCATTTCACAGTATGCTTGTGCCACAGTATAGGGAATTAGTGAATGTGAGCTAGTGGAACATACCAGTATCTGAAACGTTTTCGGCAAACAGGCCACATCAAACCATCAGCCCACAGGCCACAATGAGCTTGAGACGGCCCTGAGCGCATGGTAACAATCTTCTATAAATATTATATATATGGCTTGCTTAATAATATCATTCGTATAAAGGTCATGTTTTCAATTTGGTGCTACGTAAACGCGAAAAGCACCTGATGACGAAAGGGTGTGAAAAGAGTTCGATTGCAGTGCTGGACTGGCGTGGATTCGAACCCACGGCATAGAACATTTACTTTACGGACGACTGAGATATTCTACTCGACGTCACAAACATATATAAAAGTGCTATATTCGGCAATCATTGTATTTGAAACATACAAAGACTTCAGGCATAAAAA
Organism: Trileptium ribeirensis; assembly: GCA_030248225.1. Taxonomy (NCBI): domain Eukaryota; kingdom Metazoa; phylum Nematoda; class Enoplea; order Enoplida; family Thoracostomopsidae; genus Trileptium; species Trileptium ribeirensis. The sequence goes on along the minus strand of JASANE010028912.1, from coordinate 10,769 downwards.
AGTCAATCTTTTTGCAAACGTTTGCTGTTGGCTACGTTCGTTATCTAAAAAGAGAGTTCCATTATTTTCCCCTGTTTCAGGTAGTTTAGGTCAAATTCCAACATATGTTAAATTTGTTTTATTTGAAGAATATAACACAAATTTGAACATATGTTGCAGTATTGTTTGTGTAGGTGTCTTTGTATTTTGTAGAGTTTACTAACTAAACTCAAGAATAATAGATGTAATCCGTGACTCGCGATTATCAATATTGTTATTATATAATTGGAGTGCTTTGTTTGCTTAAATTGAAATTTAATTAAACGAATACATGACATTTTGTAATGATCGAAAACTGTATATATACATGGAGCCTAAATTTACTTATTTAATTCCGTAAGTAAATAAATAATTACTGTCCAGTTAATATTTGTTACTTGACAATGACTAGCAATTATTAATATTAAGCTAAAGTAGCATATTGCAGATCATGCCAATTCAATCTAGGGATTGTATAAATTTTAGTGTTTGACAAGTTAAAATTTCAGCTAACACGAACAACTGCTGCAACATGCCATATTTATTACCGCAACAGCGACGCGTTGTCAATACGCGTTCATATATAAAGCATTCATTGCTGGAACTTAAACCAAACAAGTTTATTCACTGTGACATTTTGTGCACAAGAATTTTATCCCTTCATTTTGCATAAAAATTCTCTAAATTAATGAAGGCACTGCTATTAATGAAGGCACTGCAATTTAACATACTTTATTCATATTTGTTACACATTTTTGTGAACACATAAAGCACACACACGCCATAAATTTTGAAATTTCAAATTATAATAACATTTTATGCGATGATTTTAGCTCAAAGTATATCTTTTGGACGCTCTATTCTCTGCTTGAATGATGCTAGGATAATATAAACAGTACTGCAGTTACATGCATTACGACGATTTGTGTCAAATCAGGTAAGTTTCTCAGTATGCTATATACGATAACATCAAGGTTCGTACTAATTTTATCTTAAAATGGTTATTGTTTAATCACTGCTTATAAAAGGTAAACATAAGAGGCAAATGTATTGGTATGTGCCAATCTTTTTACGCATCAAATGCAAAAATAAGAGAGATAATGTCAATCCTTTCTTGATTTACGATCGTTTCTATAATAATATTATGCACTGATGACGTAATCATGTAACATGCTGTCCGATCTTACGAAGACATTTTACTGAAGGCAGGGGCACCGCAAATGGGGTTCAGTCCTCACTTTTTGCTGATAAACGTGAAAATTAACTGATGGGGTTGTAACAAACTAAATGTGAACGAATGGACTCCCTCTCCTACTTCTAAAGATCTTGCGACAACCCTGGAAGAGTATGGCACTCTTCAGCTTGTGCGTCTTAAGCCTATAAAGATATCGCAGTGCGATTCCCGTTGCACCCCCTTTATTTCTTTGGTGAACGGTTCATCTGTTTTCACTGCATTTCATAAGGGGGACAAATTCTCTCCTCCCCTAGGAATCGAGAGGGATCAAATTGTCTCCCTCATACACGATGTGGGACACACATCCCATCATAAAATGGATTGGGCAGCTGAACTGTTCCATGTATAAAATACAGCGGGGAAGTGCGAAAAGCACTGCGACATAACTTTAGGCAGGGTGTACTTAAGCTGAAGAGTGTCATACTCTTCAACGCAGTATCTCAGTCTTGATCTTGCTAAATAATGGTCTTATTAATCTGAGAAATGTGGTTGTAAAAATATACTTGCAACCTTCACCCCTCCAAAAAAAATTGATCGAAACATGATGTGTGAACCAAATCGCAACGACTCTGGAAATTATTTAGCTGCAAGAACAATGAATTTTAACTTTATATTACGTAACAATTTCACATTGCCTTTATAAATAAATTCCACTCCAAGCGAACCATTGTTACAATTCTTGTTTGGTATGACTTTAGCAATTACAGCAGGATAGCAAAGGAATTTTCTATTTAACATTTCCTCACTTTTTCCGGTTTTTCACCGACTTGAGTATAACATGCCTTAAAAATATATAAAACAAAAATTTCAACTGTTTACTTTGTAAGCAGCTTGAAAAATGTTCAAAATTTTATATATAATTTGTTATAACTGTTGCATTATAAGATAAATTCGTTTTTAACAATATCGTTATTCCAGCCTCTACTTTTCAAACTCGTTATTGCATTTCATACTGTGCTCTACGAAATGCTTATTACCTTATCTAGACGACGAATTATTTGTACGTTTCCCGCTCGGTTCAGCAAGCCCTACTGATCGCTTAAATAACATTATAACCATTTAATAGAGGCCAGCACTTGCTGTAGCTTTCGTAGCTCTGTTGGGCAATACGATATGAATGGAAAGGTTACAGTGAAAATTTATACAATTATATTGCAACACTACCCCAGTTATACTCGTATTAGCATAAATGCCAAAAATAATTTGGGATAAGGCTAAAAAATAGCTCAGATTGGTGATTAAACTATCAGAATGTGATTATATCACGATTATCATATTTTCGGGCGTTCACACAATCGTTATAGTTAAGTTTGAAATACCTTGTAAGTGCTAAACTAAAGATAAATTGATGGAACCGATATATCAAGATAAGTGACATCAATTTATTTTATTAAGCAAGTTTCAGCCAAATCTTAGCGATTAAAAACTCATCAGAAAAGTTGTGGGAAGTTTTTCCCCAGTTCAATCCCAGAGAAGATATGCGACAAGGAAGAAGTCGATTTTGGCGCGACGACAACAATATGTTTATGAACGTTATTCATTAAGTTCTTAAAACGCAGTTGCAATAGCGAACAACAAATTAAATTGCAGATTTTGCACTTATTTTGGGTTCATGAATAAAAGGATAATGATGCAGATACCTATATATCTAAGATCGTACTAAAATAAGTGCGGTGAGTTTTTCGTAATTGAAGCCGACAAATTCGCAACAAATGAAATTTTATCAATAGAAATTGAGAATTTAATCGCTTTATAGATAGAAACATATCAATTCTGAAAGCGTGGAGCATACAGACCCGAGCAGGTTAATGCTAGTCTATGTAATAATTAATAGCGAATCGTTCTATTGCAAAATATCTACTAAAATGAAAAATACAAAAGCACCTTGTTCGCAGAATTCTCGCCTACGAAAACAGGTGTTTAGTTAATGAAATTTGAAAAAATATAAAAAGGGAAAAATCAGAAAGGCTATCGACCAGTTATTCCACAATGCCCCTGGGCCTTTAGTGCACTGACTTTGTCAGAATATACCATTTTAGTATTAACTCAACAGCTCTTTACAGAAAACAAGGTCTAAATATAGTTTTATAAATTCGATAATCGTCATTTGTTTCTGAAGAATATTTTGCCTTTAATATCAGGTAGGCAACGATCTATCGGATTCTTTTTTCTTCTTAAATTTATTGTTGTCAAATTTTATTAGTTAGGCTAGCATTTACGGTAGTTGGTAATTCCGACAGTGGAAGCTGTTCTGTATACACCGAAACGCTTCAGAAAAGCATGAAAAATTTCGCAAAAATAAAACCATCCGTCGGTGTGACAATTTTGCCTAAAGGCATACACCTATCGCTAAAAGCAGTGCAAGGCATAACTGAAAAACTATATGCTTGTATCAAAATACTATTATAATAAAAATAAAGCTGCTGGTTTTTGCAATAAAAATTGAAAAAACGCTTTTTGCCTGTAAAGATGATGGCTAAATGTAAAAAGTGTGTATTTTTACAAATTTAGCTCAACGTTAATTGGAAATAGAATAGTATGTAGTAGCAAGCTTAGGATTTGTAAATATTTTGCAATTATTTCAGGATTCAGTAATAACCATATTAAATTAAACACTGGTTCTTTCATTGTATGATTATGATGATTGTCAATTGTGGTAGTGGTGGTGGTGATACAAGATCAAATAGTACAACAGTATTTTCACATTCAAGATCACAAAGAATTGACGAACAATTTAGTAACAATGATACGTCTCCGACAAATTTTGACCTTGTAAATCGGGCGTCGCTCGATGATAATCGCTATGAATTACTTATTCCATCACAACCTTCCGAGGAAGTTGATTTAGATGCTAGCCAAGAACCGACAACAGATGCACAACACAAGACGGCTTCAGATTACGGAACGTCAAACTCGGCTACCACACATACGTCGAACAGTGAGGCTACAATTATGGGCGACGTTCCGACAGTCTATAGCAGGCACCCTGCTACATCCGGCAGTTACGACTTCAACAACATCAGAAATACCAACGCCTCAAGCAATCCGGCGTTTTTCTACCATCCATACGCCAATCCAGGTTTTATGTTCAGTCGGAATTATCAACAACGCCAGCAACACCAGCAACAGAGTACAGCTGTGCGTCCATGTATAGCAAGCTATAACAGTGGTAAGATTGCTGAATGCAGTGATATAGCAGGTACCGACAATCCGTACACCGAATGGAGCAGCTACAGTTCGGCAATACATCACAGCTATCGTAACATCGCAACTAATCCTTCTAATTTTCGTTTTGACAGCAGTAACAGCGCAACTGCAAGCAGTGCCAACAACGATAATGCAAAGGAATCTTCAGTGTCGCTGCCAAGTCGTCAAGAGGACAACAGTGGAGGATATGCTGCAGGATTTCCATTTACAACAACCACAGCGCGAAACTATATCAGCGGATGGGTGACTAGCTTCGGTGGCACAACTGGCAATCCATTCAGTAATTTTCCGACAGCTGCAACATATTTTAATGACGGAAACAATGCAAAGACGGCGATGTATCAACTTCCAAGCAACCCTGGTGAGTGGCTTAGCTTTTGTATTATGCAGCATAGCTATATGTCTAAGCGATTTTAAACATGACTAAAACACTGAAAGCCATTTTAGTATATTAATGAATCTGGAACGGCACATGAACGTTATACAGCTCTCACCATGGCTTTTTAACTATTTAAATTCCGTAAGAGCGTACTACAGTCTCAGTGAATCTAGAAAAATATAACCTTTTTGTGGCATTATATGTCATACGCAGCATACCTCCACTATGCCTTAATATAGCGCAAAAACTTCGTTAATTGCGTTGCGTATCATGTTAATGGATAATAATATCTGGAGTAGATATTTATAGTGCATAGCGCATCATTTACATGTTTACGCATGCGATCACGGTACACCGTATTATATGAAATAAAATCATTAAGATCGATTGTATCCAAACTATCCCAAATCTTACATCATTGTATGTAACTAAGAATAGCGTGGAATGATTTGGCTGAAATATTCACAGAATTAGATCATTAAAACCATCATTGACTCCATCCCGTTTCCATTATTTCCGAAATACAACTATTTTTAGCATACAATTAAGATCATATTAATAAGTAACATGACGGTCTCAACGCAGCATTTAATTATACGACCTGACATACACCATAGGTATTCATAGCAGTGGATGTAGGGTACATTCCCAGCCGTCTAACACCCTAACCATACTACGCACTTAGAGTTGATGAACAGCGTGCCATGTGAGGCCGAAAATTATTATTATTATAAATTGCAAAAATTGCAAGAAAAAATTAGAGAAGATCGGAAAATTATGAGAAACGTTAGGAGAGAGGGGTAGATTTTGGTTACCCGATGGCGTACTCCCTTCTTCCACGACCATCAGTTTCCTAAGGGCACGGCACTTGAACACATATGTAAAATACGACTCGGAGTTTATTACAGTTCTAAATACAGGTGCTGAGTTTTATGCTAGCGGGAAATTTCAAAGTTACGTTAGGCTCTACGTTTAGTAAACGCCGTGATAATATTTATATTTTGCAAATAATCTCACAGACATCCTGTAAATTTGTGTATTACTAGCTATTAGGCAATTTCATTTCGCATGTTGAATTTTTTAACTGATGTATACGTCTTAATATGAAACGCAGTTCCTTGCTGTCATTATATATAAAACCAAATTTCGTTATCTATGTATTCGTTATCTACAGTTTTCAATATAAAACATTAACCATTTTATGCGGCGTTTACGTTATTATAAGTTGCCCACCACGTGGAAGATTTGTTCACGTACAGCGCAACACCGTTAATGATCTAGTATACAGAACAGCAACACTGTATTTTATGCAATTATGTATGGTGTTTAGGCCACCATCTGCATTTATGTAAGGGGTCGTGGACACCATAAACTTCTAGCTAGCGGTGATAAAAGACCATTGGGCAGATGGCCTTTTGGTTATTTCGTTGCACTAGTTTAAACAGTGAATGTTTTGTCCATGCACTAGCTATGCAAAGCTTAATAGGCGTGGTTTATAGCATACAGTATTAGCGTAAATAATTTGAAATTTCAGTTAGTCATTTTTTAAACAACTTTTCCAACATAGGGTGTCGAAGACACCACACTTCCACATGGCGGGCGTTTTTATGAAGTAAAAGCCACATTACATCGAAAAGATCTTTTGTAATATTTGTCAATTATGTAGAATAGTAGATGGAACGGTTCTGAATGCCTCATGCAAAACATTGTTTCAGGTGCATCCACAAGTTTTCGTCAATTAAGTGCCGTCGGTGCAGCCGTGGCATTAGATGCCAAAAGTGATACCAACAGTTCATCTTCACCTATCCATTTGCGGACGCAAAGCGTTCGACGACGTCCGCGCGTACTTTTTAGTCAAGAGCAAGTTCGTTGTTTAGAAGATCGCTTTCGAACACAACGCTACGTTTCGGCTGCCGACCGCGAAGAACTTGCTACGCGACTCGGTCTTACTTCGACACAAATCAAGATATGGTTTCAGAATCGGTTAGTATACATAATACATATGAGGGTCACGGCGAATATAATATTGCCGGACGAGTCAACCAGATACATGTACCTTTGGAGATTGTTTAAATACTATAACGTGTTATTCATTACGCGTTCAAATGTTTCTTAATTTTGCGGTATAACCATATCTTTCAACGACATTACGACTGTTAATCAGCAAGCGATACTAAGTGAATTTTGTGTCCGTACATTGAAAATGGAGCTTCTCTAATTTTGAATGTTGAATTCAAATTGGAGCTGATCCCGTCCATTAATCCATCAATTCATAGGTATTAAAATAAATTATAATATTTATTATGATAATGATTATTGATTTCTATTCATTATTAGTTATAATAACAATATTATTTTAATAATTAATGGATTCATATTAATTATTAGCTCAATAGATCAGCGTAGAATTCAGTCATCATCACCTTCCTAGTTAGAACGCGTAATTGATTTGAATTTAACTCTTTTAGGCTGCCCGAAAACAAATAATTTCACGGCACGCTTGAAAGGTATATAACGAACGCTCTGAAGATGTATTAATCCCCCTGAGCTGAAATTTCCATTAAACCCCAAAGCATGACATTTCAGTTCCAGAACACAAAACTTCAATCATGTTTTCAAGCATGAAATTTCATTCAAGTGCCGTAACATGAAATTCCAATCAAGTTTCGAAGCATAAAAATTTGATCAACCACTAAATCTTAAAATCTCAATCCAGTGATAGAGCACAAAATTCCAATCAAGTTCCAAAGCGTAAAATTCCAATCCGCTTTTAAAGCACAGAGCTTCGATCAAGTTCTAAAACACGAAACTTTTATTATGTTATAAAATACTAAAGCAATATATATAAAACTCTTCCAAATGCTTCTTCTGCCATTCACAGCTAGGTTGTAAGGTAATTGGTAGGCAATGTAAATTAAATACGTAAAGTCGTGCGCCGGTTGTTGGGATTTTGTAACTTCCTGACGCTTTGTATATAATAAAAGGTCAATCACTTCGTATGCTATACAGCTTTTGCTGCATTATAGCTATAAATTCAACACAAAAACACAAAAGTTAAGCATTACGGAATTACATGTGAAAGAAAATTCGGGCTTAACAGATACTTTCAGAAACGATTCCGAAAGATTGAACAATAATTTCAATCAGATGATCAATTTACAATAGGACGTCGAAAACAACTTACAACGGTATACACAATTTTATACCAACACTGAAAAAATTATAAAGCATCACTCTCAGTTGGCAGTGACAAAAATACGTGCATTGTTTAATCATGATGCAACAGTGAAATCGAAAATACAAAAACGTTAATAAATGCTTTTAGAAATCTTAGTAACGCAACCTTTCAATCACGTAATATTACTTCCTATTACAATATATTTTCCCGAATAGTATCCTCACGACTTAGTACATGACCGGCATGTCAACGTTAAGCTATTTTTACTACTTACATCAGCAACATAATACAAATTCACATTTGGAATCAACGTGTATCTAGTCAAGTAATAAAATGATAAAGTAAACGATTTTTGATCAATAAAATTGCAGTTGTGCAACCCGGTATATTAAGGTGCACTGGCAGCCCCACTAGTTCATTAGGGAAACTATTACACAACACCCACTGAGGTTTCGCGTTGAACAATTTTGTATACGTAATTCTCGCACATCCATCACACTTTAAGTTAAGTCAACCTAATGCTGGATGTAGGATTTTCAACCCAACGGTTATTGTGTTTTGGTTGTGTAAACGATTGTGCAACACACTGTTCCAAATTAATGTCACGAAACTTTAATGTCTGCTTTAAATTTAGCATATTAAAGTGACAAACAGCAGTTCCGCAGCCAATGAAAAATTGTTATAAAACTTTCCCGTATGAATTAACGTGCATTCGATGCAATGTTCAAAATACTTATGCCTTAGCGACGGATTTAACCTAGAGCGTTTCGTTGTGACTACCGTACGCTAGCCACCTACGCTATATGGGAACTGTTGCGCTGTTTCTTAAGGAAATTCACATAACCGCCAATAACAATGCACGTGCAAACTCACCGCCCACGGAAAACTCAGCATGTGCATCGTTTCAAAACGTACACTGTATCAAATGTGAGACACTATTCGGGAAAGGATCAATGCTCATTTTTAAGACCATGGACAAGAAGTGAGATTTAATGAATCAATCTGAATACTAACATAACACAGTATAGTAAACATACCAGATTGCAATGTTATGCTATCACACATGGGATTTCTTGAAAGTTTTAGGTAAAGTATGAATTATTGTACTCTGTCCGTATAGGTTAAGCAAAGGAGCTATAATCTTAAACTGCATCATGGTAGCATAGAAATTATGTGTTTAAACTTAAATATGAAAACAAATTCGTATTTTTATATATTTAAATTATAATTAATTTAGTGCCTTAATTGTAAATTTTTATATCTCTATGAACCCTAATTTATATAACAGTTATGTGCTTAAATAAAGAAAATTAACCCTAAATGTTATACGTCAACGTTTTAGTTAAAATTTATAATAATTTCGAACACTACTTTTTAAATTTTATATGGTTATGAACACAGCCTAATTTTTATAACAGTTGTGTGCTTGAATGTGATAATGAAAACCTAATTTTTATGTGTTTAAACTAGAATTTAAAATAATTTAGAACTTTAATTTTAAAATTTTATGTGTTTGTGAGCGCTAGTTTCTATAACAGTTATGTGTTTAAATGTGAAAATCAATACTTTTCATACGTTTTGTTGGCACATCGGAGAAGCACTCAAAACATTTTTGGGTAAAGCGACTGCTTTAAATATATACTTCTTTAGGTCTGAAAGTTTTACGCTAAAACATCTTGCTTCAACATGTTAGCCCATGTTACAAAATATCAAGCTAAATTGTTAACATTAAATTTGGTCATGTCTGAAAATAATAGATATTCGATAGTATTAAAAAACAAAATTCAAAAACGTTCAAACGACAAATGTGTTATTGTCATAGCCTTCAGGGGATGACTTTGTTTCTAACTTTTGTCATGCTCTACATTTATAAATACCGCTATAACGTTTGTGCATTAATACACACCTTGGCCAGATCTTAGCAATAGATAGTTTACCTTCTCCGGAATGTCAAATATCTAATTTTTAGTAAGGTGCAGTTTTCAGTATCCTACGTTGTCGTCGAATCGTTCGTCAGAAACGACGACCGACCTGCGATACGAGACTACGTGAAATTCCGCTGCTCCAACTGACGCTGTGAAAATTATTTACAACAGAACCATAACATTATAGCAAGCAATGCACTGCTTACGTTATAGCATATGGTAATATATATGACATATATAAACACCAGATGTTAAGATTTATGAAACGTGTCTTTTGTTTAACTTTGATAGACTCAAAGAAATCACAGCGTAACTAAACTTTTACTGAAGCTTTTCAGCAGCCTATATAACCATATGTTTTCAAAGCAGCTACATAAACAAGATTCATAGCATGTTAAAGTCGCGTGCTGCGCAGAAAACTGCGTCATTAGTATTAAATTTTGTTTTATATATTACGATTAAGTTAAGAGTATTTTTTGTTAAGATAAGTTTTTCTGGAACTAAAGAGAGCGAGGGTTGCTCGACGTTTGAAAGAGACATAACATTTCGTAAAAAAATGCAGAATATCAGCTTAATTGCATTTTGCTTTCAAAAATTATGTTTGAGTTAACGGATTTCTCTTTATTGTTTCATATAAGTTTTTCAACATATAGATATTCCGCACAGAATAAATTATTTAGACAAATTAAATCTACGCAGATTCGTTATTCAAAATTTTGTGCATAGCGAAACTCCGCTCCAAGAAGATAGATGACCAAATCATAACTATGGCAATATCCAACTCCTCTTAAATAAATAATGTAAATATGTAACAGGCCCGTTCCGGCC